>VWYK01125303.1:9716-52477 GCA_013399775.1 Semnornis frantzii | reverse complement strand
CGCACCTCGCCCGCGGCCCGCGGCTGGCCCTGCCCGCGGCGCTTGTCCGCAGGTGCTGCCGAGCTGCGCCCGTGTCTGCTGCCGCTCAGCCGCGGCGTGTCCCGGAGCCTGCTTGCCATAGACGGCTCCGAGGCTCTGCCAACGACAGGCAAGATGCTGCGCTGAGGAGCAAAGAAAAGTTTGACTGCCTTAAAAAAGAAAGGTTTAATGCTCCTCTCTAACCCTCCGCGGCAGAAATTCTGATTATACGGCCAGAGAAGCCGTTTCAGAGACTGTGCCGTGCTGTGAGATGGATGAAAGTTTGGGGATCCCTTTAGGCGTCAATTTTAACAGGAGAAGTCTGCTTATGGGAAGAGTTGGCAAGCCCTGGCCGGTGGAGTCCCCATCCCTGGAGGGTATTTGAAAGCCATGGAGACGGTGCTGAGGGACATGGGTTAGTGGTGAGCTGGCAGTGCTGGCGTGAGGGTTGGACTCAACGAGCTTTAACATCTCTTTCAACCAAAACGATTCTGTGATTCTGCAAACTTAAAACTGTTGGTTTAAAGTCGAACAATATCTTACTGAGTGCATAAAAGTCTCAGCCAACAAGAGAAATTGATTCACTTTGCTGTGAGCAGAGTCACAGAATCCCAGCGTGGTGGAGGTTGGGGTGGGACTTCTAGAGACGATTCAGGAGAGAAAAAAAATAACACACACACCACCCCTTTCTTCTTCTTCTGCTTTCTGAAGACTGGAGTCCCACTGGCTTTCCTCCAGTCCTCCAGCACCTCTCCTGTTCTCCTCAGCCTCTCAGAGAAGATGGAGAGTAGCTTAGCAAGTCAAAACTTCTGCATGCGTTTCAAACTAGACTGTTTTTTGGGGTTTTTTGGTTGTTTGTTTGTTTTTTCTTTTTTCAATTGAAGCTCAAATTTGTGTTTAGAAAACTAAACTGTTCTTGAGAGCCACAGACACAGGTTTTGTGGTCCTGGTCTCAGCAAGCCCTGCCTGTTTTTAGATTCAGGATTGTCTCCAGGTTGACACTGAGATGGGTGACACATTGCCTGTGCTGCCACATAACTTCTGAACAGCAGTGACCTGAGCTGGCTGCTGCTGGATGTTTGAGATGCCAAAACACACATTTTAATGCCCCCCTCTGTTTAAGTGAGATTGTCGATCCATAACCAAACTGATTAAAACAAATCAATGTGTGTAGATTCAGCTACTGTACCTCTGCTCACCCATTCTGTTAAAGTCCTAAAACCCATTTTCTTCTTTAAGCATTTTATGTGCCCTCAGTGATGTGTGAGTGACCCACCTCAGCTTGCCCTGTTGATCTCTGTCCCCGGCAGGGATTGCACTGATGCTAAACCTAGAAAAATGAGATTTCTCATCAGTTTCCAGATCCTGGGCAAGCACAGTGAAAATCCCTGCTCAGAAGGGGCAGGTTGCAGTAGAAAGGCTCCTGGTCGACAGACATTTGTAGCAAGGGGCCAAGATCCTGTTACAAGCCTTGCTGGAAGTGTGGTCACATTCATAACAGCAAGCAGAACGTGCACCACATGTGTAACACAACCTGCAAGAAGAACCTGAGCTTCTGCCCACTTGACTAATCTTTTCCATTTCTGCATCCTGGCATTATTTGTGTCAATAAAGGATGATGAAAAACAAGTTTGAAGGTTTCTTCAGAATGACAAATCTATTTTGTCCTTCTGAGGTATCTGTCAGCAGCCCAGTGGCCTGGGCAGGATCATTTAATTTCCTCTGTGAAGCTGGACTTAGCAGAGCAGGAACTGCCATCACTGCTGAACCTGGGTGGGGAAGAATGTCTTGGTAGGGTGTCTGGGGAGAAAGGCAATCGGCAGGTGAAGATGGTTTGCTGCCATTCAACATTCAGGTTCCCATGTTCATCACCCCAGCCACCTGACTTCATTTAGTGCTAAGAAGTGTGTACCAGTCCTGTACCACAGAGAGGAAAGGCATCAATATAATCAGAGCCACAGAATGAGAGAAAAAAGAACCAAAAAAGAAAGGCAATGGCAACATTTCTCATACACTCAGCACTGAGAGGCACTGAGCAATTGTAGCTCTTGAGCTGAGGACTCTGGCCTGAGACAGTTGGGAATGCAGATGTTTCTCCAGACTAACCTCTCCAAGCTGTGTTCAGAGCAGGCCAGGTGTGACAAATGGCTCTCCATCTTTAAGCAAAAGTGTTCCAGATACCTTTGGGAAGTTGATATGGACTTGGGAGGTCTCAGCAAAGAGGCAGCAGCTCCCATGCCGGCTGAGTTCTTGCAGACAGGAGCACTGCATTGCCTTCTGCTGCGTCTCACCACCCTCACTGTCAAGAATTTCTTCCCAGTCTCCACTCTAAATTTGCCCTCAGGCTTCAATCCATTCCCCCTTATGCCATCACAAGATGGAGCAGCTAATTGTTGGCCAGCAAAGAAATGCTTAATAATCATTCTGTTAAGACATATAAAATAGAAACACACACCACCCCCCCAGGAAAAAAAGGACTTTATGGAGGAGCAAAGCACAGAGAGCCCCTGGGAGGAGAACCAGTTTCACAGCAGTCAATGGAAACCAGAATTATTAGGGTATATCAGCAACCAGGAGTCTCTCTGCCCCCCTGGAAACCAAGACGTTCCTCGGGAGAAAAGCAGCACAGAGGGCAAACAGACAAAGAAGGAATTGTTAAATTAGTTGTTGGGTAAAGAACTTTGCTGCTCACAAAAAGAATTGGGTGGCCTTAAGGTAATATTTTTCAAGTTATCAGCTTGCAGGCAGGGTATTTATTTTGCAAGTGCAGGGCTATAAAACACCAGATGTTGTGCAGGGAAGCAGTGGCAGGAGAAGGCTGGAAGCTGTCTGCAAGGAACAGGCAGAGGCTTGCTTTCAGCAGCGACCTCTTGCTCATAAAGCAGTTTGCCTCCAGTGTGAGGACACCAAACACCCCCTGCTGCAGCCAAGACTGGCGTCTCCACCGCCTGGGGGCTTCGTTGGTTTGAGCTTCATTACTGCTCCTACGAAACGGGGACAGGGCAGTTTGCAGTTAGAATTATAGTGGGAGAAGTAGGGTTGGTAGGGAGTAAGTGAAGGAAACTTTGGCTGCTGGATGAGCAGAGTCTGAGAGGCCTTCGTTGGGATGGCCATGAGTTACCTGCGTGTGGTTTGCGTCACTGCACTCTCTGTGTCCCAGAGGGAAAATGGATAACAGTGAGATTATTTATTATTGGAGATGGAACATCCAAAGCTCTGGTATAAGCTCAAAGCATCACCTCACTTCTTGTGCTGCTGCTTGCATGGTGGAAGGATTTGGCAGCACTCTCAGGATGTAGCATGCCAGCTCCTCCTGCCACGAAACTTCATGTAAGGAGAGCTGGGTGTAACAAGAGGAGAACAGGAAAGAAGCTGCAGGAAGATGGAGCTGACAGTTTAATGGTTTTGTATAGCTCTGTTTTTGTGTGGATCTTAGAATAGAATGGGTTGGGTGGGAAGGGCCCTTAAAGATCATCTAGTTCCAAGCCCCTCCATGGGAAGGGACACCTCCCACTAGAGCAGGCTGCTCAGAGCCTCTGAGTGTGAATTCACACAAGACACCAAGTGTGGCTCAGTGTGCACATCACAGCTTTACAGAGTGAAATTATTGCAACTGGAAACTGATCTCAGAGGCCAGTGTAGAAGAGGCAATGTAAATGGTAAGGGCACATTGATGCAAAAGCAGAGAATGGGATTTTAGCTGCATTTAAATAAGTAAATAAATAAAAGAAGACGACACTGGGATCAGGTTTTGGTGTTTAGTGGCCATGTAGTGTTGGTGCTAATTGAAAGAAATCCCCTTCAGTTCATAACTTCCCTAAACCCCATCCCTTCAGGCATGCCAAGGCAGCTGTCCTCTTCTGGGCCAACACACAGAACTAGGCTGAGGTTCAGGACTGATCACAGGTTTCCAAACTGGTGTACTCAAGCTAGCATGAGACAGTACAAACTCTGTATATTCAGGGGAAATTTTTGTCTCACTTTTCTAGCCCGTGTCAGTCAAGTTCAGCTACCTCCTACTTATCTGCCAAAACATCTGCAAAACGCAGCAGAGCACCCAAATCTCCCCCTCCTCTGCCCAGCGCGTCCCCTCTAGATGGGGAGTGAGGCTCTCTCTGATGGAGCTCCCTGGGTGCCACAGCAGCAGGAGCAGCTCAGTCAGGATGCCGCTGGGGGGACCTATCTTGGCAAGCAGCAGCTGCCGGATGGAAATAGCTTCTGGCACCGGGAGATGTGTCACAGAAGGCCTCTGCTCACGGTTTTCAAAGGACCTTCCCTTTTGCTGGCTCCGCAGGTGCCGAGCTGAGATTACAGCCTGCCCTGTATGAACCTGCTGCTCTTCCTCCTCTCAGCTCTCACCCTCTTCTGCTTCATTGTCCCCGTGTTTTGCCACAGCAGCCCACATGGGCAGGGCCTTTTGCTACTTGTCAGCAGAGGACTCTGGGCCTCTGCTGTCTCCTGTCTGCAGTATAATGAAGTAAGAGTAGTCTGAGCCCTTGCACAGGTCTTTGGACAGTGGATCCAGCCAGGGCAATAAGCAGCAGTGAAAACAGACTTGGTTTGTTATTATATGAATGCTTTCAGGTTAGGGATTTGTTTTCAGTTGGGTGGATGGCAACAAGTGCTGATAAGATGGTTTAAGGAGCTCCAGCTCCTGTCAGTGTTTTGTTAATTCTGTGAAGGATGGCAGCAGGGAAGAACCTAAACTGAAGCAAACTGATGGCTTCCATCACCTACCGGCAGGCAAAGCTGACACCAGAAGGCAAGAGTCTGTGGCCTCTGCTGAACTTGGTATCTCATTCTCCTAGATCCCTTTGGATTCTGTGCGTTTAGTTGCTTGGGTTTAATAGTTTTTTGGGTGTGAGAGAGTTGGAAATTGTGATCAGTTACAGGCAAGTTAGCAGTAGGTGGTGAAGAGCTGCTCTAACCTCTTCAGTCCGGGGTAACTCACATCCCGCATGGGGCTGGTGACAATGTCCTTTGTCACTAAACCTGCCTTTGTTTGCATACGTTCACACCACTCTGCACCAGCGTTTCCGAGGTGGAAGAGGTGTCCCTCGCAGCTCCTGCCCCGGGAAGCCAGCAGGCACAAAGGCAACTCTTCTGCACGGCAAGTAGGAGCAGCAGGATGCCATGTGGGGAGGCAGACTAAACAAGCTGCTGCTTAAGATAAAAACTATAAACTCCTAGAAACATTTACTGTATCAGGTGTCTGAGGAAAATTGTGCTCATAAATCTGAGCTGGTTTGGAAACCCAATTCCCAGGACAACTGCAGACCGCCCCAGGCATTTGCTGTCTGCCTGCTGTTAGGCAGAACATGTTTGCGGCGCGTCTCAGAGCCAGCCCCTCAGCAGCAGCTTTGCCTCTTGGAGCACAGCAGTGAGTTCTCTGAACAAAAGAGCACATCCAGTCCTAAAGGGCTCGGGGCCAAAGATCCCGAGGTTTGGGGGTTCTCTCCGTTTAACAAGCTGGATCCCAGACCGATGTTTAACAAGCAATCAGTGTGGGAAATGCCTTCGAGCAATCACGTCGTAAACAAAGGTCTCAGGCCGTCAGTTGGAGGCTGCCGGAGCGGCGCAGATCCTGCCTGTCGCTGCCGCAGCTGCAGCCGGAGCGGTGCTCAGGGGCTGGTTGGGCACAGGGCAGCTCAGCACAGCGCCTGCCCCGCCGCCAATCCGGGGCTGGCAGACAGTGCCCGGCTGCTCTGGAGGGCAGCCAAGGTGCTGCAGGGCAGTTTGGATGGATTTACAGCCATGTAGGCAGAGTCCGGCCAAAAAGGAGCACTCCCTAAGTGAAGGGAAAGTGATTATCAGGCAGGCAGGTGAGACTTTCCCAAATTCCACTTCAGAGAATTAAGGCCTTTTGCACCTGGCTGGAAGTGAAAACCATCCCATCTGACAGGAGCTCTGGGGTTTTGTGTGGCATAGCTTCCAAGAAGTAGATTAAGTTTCTCTTCTTGCTAATATAAAGGACTCCCAAACCTCAGTGAGTTAATTCTCTGCTCACAGGATGGCTTTCAAGTTACACTTCTCTTCCAAGTTTATAGTTTTGTTGTTGCTTTAGATAAGGAATCACACTGCCACCTTCTCTTCTGGTTTTATTATTTACCTAGTGAAGTGCTGGAGGAAATGCAGACAATGGTTCAGGAACCTGAATAGTCCTGAGGAATGTGGGCTTGGGAGGGTCGTGTGCTGGATGGTTGTTAGTAAAGAGGCTGTTTTCTCCAGAAGCTACCAAATGCTCTGGAGTGAATGAAACTGTGATGCATTTTAATTCGTGGTGTGACCAGAACTGGCCAAACTCACCCCACACTCATGCACACTTCTTTGTATTGTGCAGCCATGAACTGACTCCTTAAGTCAGAAGCTCCATACTCCATCTTGTATTTCTCCATACATTTAATCACATTGGTAACAGATTCTGAGCCCAAAGAAGTCCAAAGAACTCGAAGCAACAAGATGAACTATTTAAAGGCTCTGTCTTTGTGTTTTCAGTTGGTAGGAAAGATTTCCAGCCTCTTGTTTAAACGAGAAGGAAAAGCTCTTAGTTACGCCAGGGATCCCAGAACCTCACTCGCAATGGTGAATGGTTTCTGCTGTCCTTGTGGGATATCAATCACAGGACCCATAAACCAAGAGTGAGGAGTCTTCCAGGCCGGAGACATCTGGTTCTTTGGCAGCCTGCACAGACTTTATATTGCCAGCTGTAAATTGGGCCCTTGAGTTCTCCCCAGGCTGCAGCTGGCGGGGGGCTGTCTGGACTGCCATGTGCTCCTGGTAGCTCTCACACTGGCACTTTAGTTGATTCCTCTCCCTTCTCTCCACCCAGGTAAAACTTCCCACTCAGCCCTAGTATTCAAGTTACAGCCTTGCTCTAAGCCTTTAAATACGCATTTCTGTTTGGCTTGCTAAGGACTGGATTTACAGTGCTAGAAGAACTCTGCCCCGGGATGTTCCTGTGCATCGCTCAAAGTTCTACACTTGCAGACATTCCAAGAAGCAATTGTCCATGCAAGACCATGAATACCTCCACTGACTAGTCAGAAACTCCTGCATTTCCTGCCCCTTGTGATGGTGCTTCCACTTCCCTCCCCCTTCAGTGCTCACTGAGAAATCGCTGAGCCTCCCAGCAGTGGTGGACCACACAGGAGTGTGTGAGTCTTAACCTGGCTGCTGCTGCCCAGGTGTGCTGCCCACTGACTGGGAAACCATGAGTTCAGTTACAGCCCTGGCACCAGGAGAGGCACAGATAGAATGGCTTCTGCCTTTGCCCTTGTTTCCAGGGCAAGTCAGCAGCTACTCTGCTCTTCAGAGGGTGCCCAAAGGCAAGTTTTAAGTGTTGCTTATTAATTGTGAGCAGTAAGGAGACTTGGTCAGCATCGGGAGTCTCTTCACTGTCGCATCCACAGTGCCAGCAGCACTGCCCTGCTCCCTAACCCACACGTGGCTCTAGTGCATTCCTGTGTCATCCTGTGCTTGTCTGCTGGCAGAGGCACTGCCAGCAGCTGCAGCAGCACCAGAGTGCCACTCGCTGCTGCAGCAGGCTGTCAGGATCAGGCTGGCACACACAAACAGCACCCAGACGCTCCCCCGCCCGGGGAGTGCAGCGCTGGGTCACCCACAGCCCCTCTGTTCCACAGCTCATTCTGCTGGCAGTTGACCTTCAGAATAAATGTGCAATGCAAACCTTGGAGCATGTAAAGAGCCTCTAAAATCTCTCCCATCACTTAGCAATATCCATCACTTTTGGCTCAGTGTACTTCCCCATTTAATGCTGACATTTATGGTTATTCAAACACAGCTAAACATGAATGCTGAGAAGAGGAAAGAAGCTGGAAGCAGCTGAATTAATAGTTACACTTTTCCAGCACTTCATTTTCGAGTTAGCTAATGGCATGAGGGTCTGAAATGTGTGAGAACAGAGAATTGATGCTTGCAGGAGACCTTTAGAGAGCCTCATTCGTGCCGAGCTGGATGATTACAGTATTTTATGGAGAGGTTCTGAGGAGGAGTGCTTTGGGTTGGTATTTCACAGCAGAGGGGCATGGGGCTGAGGAGCTCATTCACACCTTGCAGCCTGTGCTGACCTCGATAGCTCCGAGCCCCCAGCACTCGTGTAGCACAGTGCCCCCGTGGGGAGAGAGCAGCTGTCAAGTGGAGGTGGGAAAAACTAAAGTTCTCTGGGTGGGTTTTGATTAAATTAGCTTTCAGTAGATGTTTCCTAGAAAGTTTTTTCATATTTTCCACGGAGGAGGATAGGAAATTGCAGGGCTTGGGATCAGTGGATCTAGTGAGTCCAGAGCAATCCACAGTGTCTTGTCTAAAAGTTGTCCTCAGCCACTGGCTCCTTTTGCAGAAGAATCCTTCCCTGTTGTAGTCAGATTTGCACTGCCTAAAAGCAAAGCCTTCACCTGCTCTGTACCAGGACTGTATTTAAAGCAGGGAAATTCTCCCTCTGTAATTATGCAGCACAAATCTCCACTGCTCTCTTAAGTCAGAAGTGATTTTACAGAGAACTGACACAGCATTAATCTGGTGAGGAAAAATAATTTCTCCAGCAGCTTATGGAAATGGCAAAATATAATTGCCTTAATGGCTGCTGCAGGAACTGTGCAGAGAATAAATAATTTCATTGCCCCTAAAATATTTATTTCCCTCCTCGAGCCCTCAGTTTGATTTGGGGTTTTGGATCCTGTTCTGCAGTTGGTGTGTTTGGTTTCCTGCAGCACTGCAGGTTCCTTTAGGCAGTGGCAGGGCAGCAGGTTTGGTGTAAGACACTGGGGACTCTTGTGCTGTGAGGAGGAAGAAGAAAAAGCTTTGTTTGGGGAAATCCAGATCAAAGCAGGGTCAGGTTGCATGTGAGGGCTGAGTTCGAAGAGCCAGACCCAGCTCTCACTGCTGTGACAGAGCTCTGCCTTCCCCTCCACTCCCTGCAGAAATTCAGGCTGAAGGCTTGGGAGCTGCTGGGAGCCTCCTTTGGTTCAGCATCCTCAAGTCTTTTTATCAAGGCACAGAGTTAAGCATGTGCAAGAGCTGCGATGTGTCACAACGTCGTGAGGCCTTGGTCCTCTTCCACTCAGAACTGGTGAGGCCACACCGTGAGTCCTGGGCTCAGTTTTGGGGACCTCACTCCAGAAAGGACATTGAGGGGCTGGAGCAGGTCTGGAGGAGAGTAATGAAGCTGGTGAAGGGTCTGGAGAGCAGGGCTGGAGAGGAGCAGCTGAGGGAGCTGGGGGTGTGCAGTGTGGAGCAGAGGAGGCTCAGGGCAGAGCTCATTGCTCTCTGCAGCTCCCTGAGAGGAGGCTGCAGCCAGGTGGGGATTGGGCTCTGCTCCCAAGGAACAGGACAAGAGGAGATGGCCTCAAGTTGCCCCAGTGGAAGTTTAGGTTGGACATCAGAAGAAACTTCCTCCCTGAAAGGGAGGTGTTTAAAAGCTGCAGAGGCATGGTGGCGAGGGGCATGGATTGGCACCAGGCTTGGTGGTTAGGTAATGGCTGAACTCAATCCAGAGCAGCTGGGAGCCTTGCTCAGCCTTCATGGAGGGAGCTCCCTGTCCCCAGTGGGGCTGCTTGGCTGCCATGCCCTAACTGCTAAGGACAGCTCTCCTCAGGCTGTCCATGGGTGCATCTGAACGACCCTCAGGGATACTTAGAAAAATTACTTTCAACCAACCAAACAAAACCCAAAGAAACAAAACCTTTCTCTAAAAGCTAACCAACCAACTCCAGCGTGTTCAGAGCAAGCCTTGGGAAGCTTCCCATGCTCCAGACATCTCCATGCAGCACTGTTCCATGCCAAAACATTTTTTTACTCCATAAATATTTTCATCTCTCTTGCTGCAACTTGCATAAATGAATAAATACATAGCAAACACTAATGATCAGTCCCAAATTAAAACTGAGCCCACTGCCTTGACATTTACTTCTAAAATATGCATGAGACAACTCCTCTCATCTCTCTTTCATCCCCTTACAAACTCTTACACTTCCCAGTTATTTGTGCTTCTGTGCCAAGTACAGCAGTGAGTGCAGGCTTCCCTGCTCAGCGTCCCTGTGAGGATCAAGGTCTCCATCTGAGCTCAGGAGGCTCCTGATCAGGAGCCACCAAACGCACTCAGGCTCCATCCCATTCAGCAGCAGGGACCCCTCCATGCCTTTGTGCCTCGTTCTCTGTGCCTGAGGTATCATTGCCCACAAAGCCAGAGAGGTTCCACCTCTCGTTTTTCTCAGGTCATTTACTCAAGGAAGGTTCTAGACAAGCACTGTCAGTAGAGGGTGGGCTGCATGGCTCAGTTGTCAGAGCTGGGAGGGAACTCAGTAGTGCAGGGTTTGAGATCCCAGGTGCAGGAATTTCTCCTGTAACTGATGTCTTGGCTGCATGATCACTCCCTGCATTTTCTGTGCTCTGCATAGTCCATGGCACAGATGGAGGTCGTGGAATGGACAGCTCTGCAGTGTGCTTCCTGCAGAGTCCCTTGAGAGCTGCTAAAGAGAGCTCACAGCATCAGCTGCTGTTATCCAGAACCTTCTGGGCATGTATGAACAGCTGCTTGCATCACTGCATGTGTGCCAGCTTGGATGGACAAAGCAAAAGGCATGTTCCTGGTGTGAGGGTCACCTCCCTTGCACAGGTGTACTCCTGGTGTGAGGGTCACCTCCCTTGCACAGGTGTACTCCTGGTGTGAGGGTCACCTCCCTTGCACAGGTGTACTCCTGGTGTGAGGGTCACCTCCCTTGTACAGGTGTACTCCTGGTGTGGAGGTTGCCTCTAACACAGGCCAGCACAGGCCTCTTCCAAAGAGAAGCTCCCTCTAGCACAAAAGGAGGACTCTTCCAAGCCCCTTTAATGCTTGACATTCAAACCCAATGTCTCTTAGCTCAAAACAATTCTTTTGGCTAAAAGGAAAGGGTTGTTTTGCTGTGAGGCAGATACCTGGTGTGGAAGATGCCAGCCCGAGCAGCTCAAAGTGGAAGGAATGCACAAAGGCCTTTGCTGGGGAGCAGAGGCTCCAGCTGACACCTCGGTCTGCAGAGAGCAAATCACTGCTGTGGAGGAGGAAGTTCAGGAGCAGAGCTGCAGCTCTCCTGGCACGTTGCAGCTGCTAGAAGAGAGCAGCATTGCAGTAGCTGAATGCATTTGCTGTTGCCTTCTGCTGTGGCAGGGCCTTGAAGTGTCCTCTCCCTGTTGTGTTCTGGCAGGGAGAAGCTGATCCGAGTGGTTCCTGGGAGCCAGCAGGATGTGGAGATGCTGAGGGCTGCACTTGACAGGCTCCAGGTGAGTTCAGGACTTTCACCTTTCTGCTGGCCTTTGCTGAAGGCTGTGCTGGGTTAACTGGCAAGCCTGGCAGCTGGCACTTTACCCTGAGCTGTTTCAAACTCTGCACAGCAGCTCTTGCCCATTAACTTCCCAATTTCCCCATAAAACAGTACAGGAATTAGATTCATTCTGCCTGACAGTTTTAACGAGAACCACTCAGTGCCTTAGAGTAACAGAGGTGCCACACTTGCCAGCCTGAACAGAGCAGCAGGGCAAAGCAAGGGGCTGCAACCTGAGCAGTTCTCTGGCTCCCACAGAGCACTGCCCTAGAGGTGCTCCTGCAGCACTTAGCAAGAGTCTGACCCTCAGCTGTGAACGTTACTATAAGAGCCCAAAAGGAACATTTGGTTTACTCCCAGTTGGGAAAAGCTCTAGCCAGAGCCCCAGAGAACACAGCTGAAGTGCCCATTGCTGCCCCTGGGTGCTGGTGCACTCAGAGCACATCTGCCTCTGCCCTTCTCATACTGCAGACCCTGAGAAGCAAAAGGGTTGTTACCTTCCTGTGACTGTTTCTCCCTGCACAGCTCCCCCAGGCTCCCAGAAAGAGATTCCTTCCCTGGTTCCAAAGTGGGAGCAGCAGAAGCTTGGAGAGTTGCATATTCTGCCTTTGAGAGCAGGGGCATAAGATGCTGGCAAACCTGGCTGCTTAATTAGGGAGTGATGGGTTCTGGTGAGGTAGGGAGCTGAGGATGTTTAAGGGAAGACTCAGAGGGAATGTTGAGACCCAGTTTCATGCAAACTGACCAGGTCTGGGACTGCTTCACTGCACCTACATAGGGTCAGAGAGAAAGGGACCTGCGTGGCTAACAAGGAGTGGATATGTTGGATGGGGAGAGCTCTGCCTTCTGCCCTGCTGAAGCCAATGCAGGAGAAATCAGCAGGCTGCAAGGCCCATCCCTTTTGGGAAGAGCATAAGGAGGCACTTCTTGAATGTTCACTTGCAGAAACCTGCAGAGATGTCCTTGAAGGATCATCTTGGAGCTGCCTTTGGGGCTTGGTGTAGAGGAAGCCTTAGAACATGTCCCCAGTAGGTCACCTGGGCAGCAGTGACAGCCTGGCCACAGATAAGGGACAAGACTTGCAGAAGGTATTGGAGGACTGCTCAGGGGCTTCAGTCCATGAGGGAACCTTTCTGCCTCAAGAGGTAAGCTGACAGCTCAGGTCCTGGTGCAGGAGCAGTCACCACCAGTACCAGAGCTGTTAGCTTAGCTTATGCACTTCTGCAGGTGAAGTCCTTTCAGACTCCTAAACTTAGCACCTGGAACCCCTCAGGAGGGACCTTTGCTCCTTCATGGTTTCACAGAACCAATCCTGCTGAGGTGCCCTGAGCCCTGCTGGGGTGCCCCTGAGCCCTGCCAAGGTGCCCCTGAGCCCTGCCGGGGTGCCCCTGAGCCCTGCTGAGATGCTCCTGAGCCCTGTTGGGGTGCCCATGAGCCCTGCTGGGGTGCCCATGATCCCTGCTGGGGTGCCCCTGAGCCCTGCTGGGGTGCCCCTGATCCCTGCTGGGGTGCCCCTGAGCCCTGCTGGGGTGCCCATGATCCCTGCTGGGGTGCCCCTGAGCCCTGCTGGGGTGCCCATGATCCCTGCTGGGGTGCCCCTGAGCCCTGCCGTGGTGCCCAGGCTCTGCTGCAGTGCCACTGCCAGTGCCTGCACCCAGACACTGGTGCTCGGGAAGGTTTCAGTGCACACCTCTGGGGTCCTGAGTGCTCAGAGGCAAACCACATCACTCATCATCACTTGCTGGGTAATTCCCACAAATTACCTTTACTCTGCAGCTCCACTGCCCACAGTGCTCTGTCCTTACTCGTTGTCGTGAATGGATTCCTGCCCCGGCTGCTTCTGTTCGCTTGTGTGTGACACAACATTGCTCCTCCCGCGGTGAGCACAGCACAGAGCTGCATGCTGTGGGAGCAGCCACTCCTGCCGGCTGCAGCTGCCTGCCTGCAGGCTTCATGAGCTTCGAATCACACAATCGTTTGGTTTGGAAAAGACCTTTCAGAGCCAGCCCAGCCCTTAGCCCAGCACTGCCAGGGCACCACTGACCCACGACCCTCACACCACATCTCCAGGGCTTTGAAACCCCTGTAGGGATGGGGAGTTCACCCCTGCCCTGGGCACCCTGGGCCAGGCTTTGCCAACCTTTCTGGGGAAGAAACTGTTCCACATATGCAACCTCAGGCTGGAAGAGACCTTCCAGATCATCAAGTCCAGTCCTTAAAGTTGCTTAAACATGCAGGTATTTGACCATAACCTCAGCCACAGTAATGAGAGAAAAAGGAAGCCTCAAGGTACAGAGCCCAGCTGACCACCATGCCAGCCTGCAGGGCAGCAGGAGGTCCTAGTGCTCTAGGAGCACTGAGCCACCACCATCTCTGCGGAGCAGCCCCTCAGGAAGCTCTTGCACATCATACTCTGCTGTCTCTGCAGCTGGTTTGTAGGACAGAAGGTGTCTGAGGCCACAAGAAATGAGGCAGGTGGGAACAGAGCTATGTTCTTTTCCAAGGCAGGGGATGTCAGGCTCTGGTTCTCACCAAGGTGCTAGGGTAGGAGCAGCTGGGAGCTGCCAGCAGTACCCACACAGCAGCAGGTCTCTCTTGGCTCCAGCATGTCCCAGAAGTCTCCTTCAGCTTCTGTGTGTAAGAAAAGCAAGAGCCTGGTACCTGTGCCACCCTTGAGCCCTTTTTGCACAGACCTTGTGCCAAAGAGCCCTGGAGCAGATAGAGCTGCAAGGGGGAAATGGTGGAGCTGCTCTTGCATCTCCCATGCATGCTGCTTGCAGGGCCAAGGTCTGAGCTGAAGTGCAGCCAAAGCTTCAGCAGTGCAAGCACAAACTCATGGAGCTGTTTCCTATCTGTAGATCTGTCAGAGCCCTCATCAGCTGCCCCACCACCCCCACAGGCAGCAGCCTCACATTTCAGATGTTCTGCTGCAGCCCTTTGCTCTTAGATATCCTCTTGTTATAGATACTGTCCCCCAGGGCTCCTTTTGTCCCCCCCTCTCACACAGCTCTTCAGTGACTGACTGTTGTCTCCTGTTGAGGAGTCTCTTGCTGATTTCTGAGCCCTTTCATGGGTTTGATTCTGCTAGACCTGACTGATAGAGACAAATGTCACATTCCCAAGTGCTCTGCACAGAGACAGGGATTTGCTCAGCCCCAGCAGACTGTCTGCTCTGGGATTGGCCTTTGTGTTATTTTTGAAGCACTTTGTGAGAGCCTGGACTGGTAACTTGTAACCCATCAGTGGCCCACAGGCACTCAGCCCACGCAGCCAGCTGGGCTCAGGGCTGTTTGTGTAGGGGACAAGGAGCTTCTGCTTTCTGAACATTCCTGGCTGCTCAGACTTCTGCAGCTTCTCCAGGAGCAGTGCCTGGGAGCAGTTGCCACCTCAGCTTTGGGAAGAGCCAGGCTGGCAGGCCTCGAAGTCACAGCTCCACTCCCTTTTGTTTCCCAGCCCCTGCAGCAGCTGCTGATCCATCGTAATCCCTGAATTGATGCTGTCATTGCAGTTCAGGGAATCAGAAAAATACCTCACAGGAGACCTGGCTCCCTGGGCTATAGATCTGATAGCTACAGCTCCATAGGAAAGTGCTGAAAGAGGCTGCAGAGAACAAAAGGCTGCCTGGAAATGCAGCAAGCAGCCTGGCAGCCCAAATGGGGGGGAAAGGATGAGCTTAGCAGGGAGGGCTGTGTGCATTGTGCTTTGCACAGGCAGCAGATCTCTATAGCCAGGTGCTGCAGTCATCAGTCCAGACTGTAACCTCACAGTTGCATGGAACATTTCAGCTGCACAGGGAGCATCAGGTGGCAGAGGTTATTCATCAGTGTGGCAGAACATGTGTCTGGGAACCACTTGGCAGGCTCAGGAGGACAATGCTGCTCCAGAAGAACTTCAGCAGGACAGAGCAGGAGAGCCAGGTAGAGAGTGCCCAGGCAGAGAGAAGGCCTGGACTTGCAGATGGGAGGAACTGGCTTCTTTCTTTCCTGGTGCTGAAGCCTGAGTCTCAGCTCCCCACTCTTCAGCACAGCCCCAGTGGGAGCAGGATCAGTCTCTTACTGTTTCATTTCTTGTGCAGGGCAGCAAGAACTACCAAAGGAAGCAGGCCATAAATAGCTTAATCAGCAACGAGCAAGGCTGGGCTTTGCTAATGAGTCTCCTGGAGCCTCTTCCATGTCTTTCAAATATACTGAGCCCAGTGGCATCTGCACTGGAGTGGATATTCAATTACCACAGAGCTGTGCCAGAGGTTTTCCTCAGTGACCCTGCCGAGGCACAGCCTGTGAATTCTTTGCAGCAGTGCAGAGCCCTGTGTAAAGCTACACCAGGGTAAGCAGAGTAGGAGAGCCCAGGGCTGTGTTACAGCTCCCCAGTGCTGCACAGCTCCCCAGATTGTGGCACAGTTCCCCAGCTCAGGCATCCTTCACCTCTGCTCCTGCTGGCTGTGGCTGCTGCAAGCCCGAGAGTCACTGCTGATTTATTGGCACAAACTGAGCTGCCTCTCAGCCTTGAGTTTTTGTTCCCAGACCTGTACTGCAGCTGCCCAGGGGACACCTCAGCTGCTCTTAGCTTGTTTGCAGCAGTCAGTGGTTGGTTTTGTGAGGATGGCTCAGGCTGAGCTGACAGAGGCACTGCTGCTGCAGGAGCACCAAACTTACCTGCTGGGATGTGTATTTTGGGGGGCAAACCTGAGGAGTCAGACAGACATTTCTAATTACCCACGTGTGAAGCCAGGCATGCTGGATGTCACTGGGTGCCTGCCAGCAGAGCACAGAAGAGAGGTGATGTAGCGAGCACCAGGGGTCAGCACCTCGAGAGGACCTCGCTGCTAAGCAGCAGTTGGCACCATTGGACTCCTGAGCTGGGTCTCTGCTGCCCATCTGTCACAGCGCCTGCCAGCTTCGCCTGCCCTCAGAACTCTGCTAGTCCTGCTGTCAGCCTCCAGAAGATGCTGTGTCCACCCACCAGCACCAGACAGCTCCACAGACCATACTGTGGCAGTGTGTAGCAGTGGCTCTGGCAGGAGGAGAGTTTTTACCCTTCCAAAGGAGCAGGCACTAAAGTGGATTGGCAGGACTTGGGTCTCTGCTGCTTGAAGAGATAGCATCAGGTCCAGAATCAGATACCTCCTTGGCAGGCAGAATACTCTTAGTCAGGGCCATCTGAGGAATAGTGGCAACTAAAGCCTTGCTGCAAGACTGAACTCTCTTCCCAGACAAGGCTCAGAGCTGGAATGCATGAGATAATCCCAAAGTATTGCCTGGTAGCACAGGGAGCTCCTTGTAAAGGTAGAGACTGATGGGCTCTGTGGAGCCAGCACTCAGGGCTTGTGCAGCAGTCTGAGGACACTCATGAAGCTGGAGGTGGGTGATGTTCCAAGCTGTTTGTGCAGGCACATTCCTGAGGCCATTCTCTCTTCCATCTCTGGTGAGAGCTGGGGTTGGGCTGGACACAGTCCTTGCCCAGCTCTGCTCCCTTGGCACAAGCAGGAGCAGCCAGCACACATCACCATCTCTGCCAGGCCTGGCGTCTTCGCCTCCCTGCCTTGAAGCATGCCACCTCCTGAGCTGCCCCACCTACACTGAGTGCATGTGAATTACAGGTTGGTTCCTGCACTACAGGTGGACCTGTGGCAGCCCAGCAGCCCCTTCCACATCGCCAAGGGGACAGCCACCGACGTGCGAGTCCCTCGGAACGCATCCCGGAGTCTGCTGCCCCTGCTCCAGCAAGCAGGCGTCCCCTACACGTAAGCCTGTGCCTTGCTTTCTGTGAGGGAACCTCAGGGACCTGGCCTGAGAGGGGTTGCGCCTCAGGCAGTGAGACTGGAGCCAGGCAGTGCCAGGAGAGCAGCCCTGGTGCTGGCAGAAGGGACACTGTGCCACAGGCAGGCAGCTGTGCTCCAGCATCCTGCTTGGAAACCAAGCTGAAGTGTTTGCAGTGCAGCCTCAGCTGGCCAGAGCAGAGTGCTGACTGCCATGCCCCAGCCTGCTCCCTTTGTGTCCAGCAGGAGCAAGGGTTGCCTAGTGGGGTGCTGTGGACATGGGGGAAGCCTTTGCCATGAGCTGCAGGAGTCTGCCAGCTCTGCTCAGAATTCCCCATGCCTTGTGGCCCAGGTCGGGATGTGCAGGCTGGGGCTCACACCTCAGTCATAGTGTTTGCTGAGAGCAGTCGAGGCAGCTTTGGAGCACACTCATCGCTTCACGTTTATCAGTATGGCACAGCAGAGGAGAGCAATCATCCTGTCATTAAAGCCTTTGCAGTGAGAGGCTGAAGCAGCTGAACAATCAGCTGATGAGTTATTTGAATTCTCCAATGTTTGCTGAATGAAGCCCAATGTGAGGCTATTTATACTTATTTCTCTGGGAGAAAAGGGTGGCACAGATCACACACTCCCTGTGCTTTTAGCAGCATCCCATTTGCATTACAAGAATAGTCTCTGACTAATCTGTCATTCCAAAAACACAACCCCAGAGATAAGGCAGTGAATGACACCGACCCGGGAGCAGCTTCCGCAGGGGCTCCGCTGCCGCTTGCCTTTGAAACGAGATGGAGATTGCCCTCTGCCTGCCCAGAAATCTCCCCCGGTTACAGTGCCCCAGCAGGTGTGCTCAGGTCTGCTGCTGCTCCTGTCACAGTAAGCACCTGCAGTGGGATGGCAGAAGGCTGTTTATAGCTGAAACAAGCACTTGAAGACCTTCACTCAGGTTGCAGAGCAGAGCACGCAGGAGCAAGATCTGTGGGACTGGAGAGTCTCTGCAGGTCACCTGAAACTGTGCTACAGGTGCTAGGACACCACGGCAATTATCCCCAGGGAAAATTCCCTCTCTGCCAATCACATCCATTCCTGGGGACTCACAGACCTGTAGTGAAACAGACCTGTGGTGTACAGAGCACAGCCAGAGCTGCTCCACAGGCAGAGGAGGGTGCCCTGCCCCCCTCCTGCTCTGCTGCCTTAACTGGCTCCCCGGGGCTTTGGGGGGCACAGCTACATCTCAGAGCAGCTGGAGACCCTTGGCAGCACATACCCAAACGAGCCTGAAGCTCCTGCCTGTCGGAGCAGAGCAGGTGAGGTGAGGTCAGGGTGGCTTAGCTGCTGCTGTGTTTCTCTGCCCGTGGCTGTGCTCTGGCCTCAGTGTTCCACCATTTCACAGTGTTCTTCTCTTGCCTAGGATCCTCCTGGCAGACCTGCAGCAAGCAATAGACAACCAGACTGGACGGAGGCCACACAGGAGTCAGAGGTCCCTCTCGGGGTACAACTATGAGGTGTATCACTCTCTGGAAGAAGTAGGTGAACACTCAGAGGGTTCCTCTCTCACAGGTTCAGTCACAGATGGGTTGGGTTTAAAGGGACCTTGAAGAGTTCCAGCACCCTGCCATGGGCAGGGACAGCTCCCACCAGCCCAGGCTGCTCAAGCCTCATCCAACCTGGCCTTGAACAGCTCCAGGGAGGAGACATCCACAGCCTCCCTGGGCAACCTGTGCCAGTGTCTCCCCACCCTCACTGTTAAGAATTTCTTCCTAATCTCCAGCCTGAATCTGCCCTCCCCAAGCTTACCAACTGCACTCTTAGTTTTCCTAAGGCCAAGACTTCACTTTCTCTCCAAGTTATGGTGACCTCTTCAGCATTTTCACCTTCAAACAGAGACACCTTGAAATGACCCATTTAATACTTGTATTCTTTACATGTAACTGCCTTTGAGAGCTTCTGAGGGTTGGTTTTAAGAGAAATCTTTTCCTGAGAGCTCCAGAGCTGTTCAAGGGTGGAAATAACAGCAAACAAAACAAAGCAGAAAGACAACAACTATAGGAAATCCAAAGTGATAGAGAGGCTGAGAGCTGAGGTTAATGAACATGTTGCAGCTGCCTTGGGTGGAGTGCAAGGAGTGAAGCAGCAGCTTCATTGCTGTGTTTGCAGATCCAGGACTGGATGCACCACCTGAACAGAACCCACTCAGATCTTGTCCACATGTTCTCAGTTGGGAAATCCTACGAAGGGAGACCACTCTTTGTGCTGAAGGTAAGGACAGAACAGGCTCTAATCAGACCAGACCTGCAGTCAGGCACAGACAGTTGGCAGTGTGCCCTAAGGAGGAGCTGCTGAGCTGAGATCTCTGAATGTCATCTCCATGGACAAAACACCCAAGAAGCTGGAAAATGAGAAGCCAAATCCTGTTAGCTTGGAGCATACTGGTGGGGCTGGATCCCAGCACAAGTTCAGTCAGCAGGATTTGGATTTCAGGGAATTGGAAAGTTCTGTGTTTATAGGCAGCTTATAAAGCAGTCATGGGGGAGAGAGAGCCCAGGGGACTCTGGAGCCCATCTCAGCACGTGCCAGATGCTTCCTCTGGAGCTGCTGGCACAGTCCCAGGGCTGTGCACTCCCAGCTCCCATCACCAGAGCCATCAATTAAAGGGTGCCATCAGGGCACAACAGATGATTTCTGATGTACTTTCTGCTCAGCTGCTCTGGTGGAGTTCTGACCATCTGACTGCACCAGGCTCTCCCAGCAGCATCCCTTTTCCTCACCCTGCTCCCTGTGAGGTGTGAGGATCCTTCTTCAGAAAGGAGCTGACACATCTCACTTTGGCTCTAGTTGTGGGGCTTTTTTCCCCATAGATTAGGTTCATTTTCTTGGCCACATCTGCATGGCATGGGCTTGGCCACAGCTTTGAAAGGAACAAGGAGAAGATGGTTTTGTGTTTCTAGCACTCTGCTGTTTCTCCTTGCTGTGTTTCACCCCCTCACGAGCTCTGTTGATGTGTCTGTGGATCTTCACACCTCAAGCTAGGTACAAGGTCACGGCCCTACAAGAAAGCTGTCTGGATAGACTGTGGGATCCATGCCAGGGAGTGGATTGGGCCTGCCTTCTGCCAGTGGTTTGTGAAGGAGGTGAGTGGTTCACACTGCAGTCACACAGCTCCTGCCCACTGCTCACTGCAGGGGCTTTGCTAGGAGCATTCTCACATCATCCACAAGAAAAGTACCTCACTGTGATGCTGCCCATTTGTGGGACACTCCAGTGTGTGCTGACCAAAGCCAACAGTGGCAGGCACAGCCCCTGGCAGGTGTGAGCAGGGCTGGTTCCAGGGCCCGTGCAGGAAGGTTGTGGTTGTGGTCCTGGGCCAGATACACCAGTGCCTGTGTGTTCTGCTTCAGATCATCTCACAGAAAGCTTTGCATTAACAAAGGCACTTCTATGTAACTCCACCAGACCTGTGCTCCAGCAGCTCCATGTCCTTCTTGGAGTGAGGGGTCCAAAACTGAGCCCAGGATTTGAGGTGTGGCCCCAACAGTGCCAAGTACAGGAGGACTTAGTCCTTCTGGCCACACCATTCCTGATCCAGGCCAGGCTGCTGTTGGCTTTCTTGGCCAGCTGGGCACACACTGGCTGGTGTTCAGCCACTGTTGACTGACACCCCCAGGTCTTTCTCTGCCAGGCAGCTTCCAGCCACTCTGCCTCCAGCCTGGAGCATTCGTGACCCAGCACTTAGCCTTGTTAAACCTCATCCCTCTGGCTTCAGCCCATTGATCCTGCCTGTCCAGATCCCTCTGTAGAGCCTCCCCACACTCCAGCATCCCACCCGACCTGGGGTCATCTGTAGCTGTGCCTGGCCTCACCCTGGCCTGCCCACTGGCTGTGCACTGCTGTGTTCACCAGTGACACTCCCCTCTCCTGGAGCAGTTTCAGACCAGCAGGGGGGCAGAAGGCATCAGGAGAGGAACACGTTATGCTCACAGTCCATCACTCCCATGACTGGGAGAGGAGGAAGGAGAGTGTGTGGTTCAGGATATTGCTTTTCTCACTCAATGGAATGGACATTTTTCATAGGAACTCTGGGAGCAGTGAAGGTCTCTCTGTGCTTCCAGCTCTGCAGTTCTCTCTTGCTGGCAGACTGCCCCCTAAAGCACCTCTGCAGTCCATCAGCAGCCTTCCCACTCTCCTGGTGCTTAGGGGCAGCTCTGAGAAAGGGCAGGCACTTGGCAGCAGGTTTTTCCTGGCTGCCTGCTGTCTCTGAGGAGTAGCACCAGCAGTCCACTGGTGTGAGGCAAGCGAAAGGAGATGTTGGATTTATGTGGTGTTCGCTCCTTGCCTAGCAGCAGCAGCAGCCACTGCTCTGCAGGCAGCCAGCAATACCTCACTGGGCTGCCACCTCACCCTGTGATCTCTGGCAGCTGTTCTGTTGAGGCATCCATGCTCCTGTGCACAACCAGCACAGCCTCCCTGTGTGAGCTGAGCAGGACCCAGCTCCCTTCCATCCAGAAGTGCAGAGCAGACCAAGGCAGATCAGACATGGGAACAGAGGGTGGAAAAGCAAGAGGCTGCTCACTGCACAGGCTTGGTCTGTACCTGGGCAGATGCAACAGGCAGAAGGAAAAGCAAAAGAGTTTAAAAAGAGAAAGGGAATACACAAGGAAGAGGTTTGCAGGATGTGATAGCATTGAAAACACAAACCCAGCCCAGTGGCATTCTGGATCAAACAGAAGGGGAGCAGAGACCATTGTTTGGGGGTTGCTTGATCTTTGGGGTGTTTTGGGTTCTGACCTGCTCCAGCAGGAGCTCTGACCTTGACTCTGTGCTCAGAGCTCTCAGCAGAAGGTAATCAGATGTTCCACCAGGACTAGCAGCACTGCTGGCACTTGCCAGGCTCTTCCTCATGCTCCTTGAATTTCAAGGCAGGAAAGGGGACACCCTGCACCAGCAGAACCCCAGACACACAAGGTGACAGCTGGGAGCAGGTTTCTCTTTATTTCACTTTTGAAGTGCTGGCCTTGGTGCTGCTTGCTGCCAAGCCCAGGCCTCAGCCCCATCTTTTCATCCCATAATAATGGGCTAAGAGAGACTGTGACAGTTTGGGAGTTCCCTGCCCCCCCACACTTTAAAATGACCCAGACTAGATCTCAGCCGGAGCTGGAAGTTAAGAGATGAAGCTCTATTTACAGCTCAGCACAATGTACAAGCAAATATATACAGTATAGACAGGAATAGTTACAGAAATATACAAGTTAAAGGTAATGCAGACACACAACTCCCCTTCCAGAAATCAGAGACCCCAGGAGGGGCTCCCAACCACCCTTCCACCTTCTCCCCACCCCCACACCTTACCCCAAGGTAATTTTGGAGAGTCAGCCGAAGGGGGATTAGAAGAAGAGTGGTTAATGGAGTTATTCAGCAGATAGGAGAAGCCAGAGCTGCTAGAGAGCCCAAGAAGCTGCTTGCCCCGTGAAGCTGCTAGCCCAAGACCCCCAAGAAGCAAGCAAGTGCCTCGTGACCCAGACTGTCAGCTCGAGAGACTCTTAGCTTTTTGTAAACATTCACAGCAAGCCTGTGAGTGAAGTAGACATCACCATTGTTTTCCTTCACAGCCTGTAGTACAAATTTTCTCTATTAAAAATATTCCAATTAGCTCAAACCAGCACAGAGACACAGACTGACCAAGCTGTGTGAGGGCAACACCTGCCCCCACTGCTTGAAGCCTGATTTCTGAGTGCCCTTGGGGGGTGCATTGGCATACAGGCTGCCAATTAGCCAGCCATTGGCACCAGGAGGGACCAGCCCTCACCAGGGACTGTGAAGGGATCAAAAGGTCAGATTCTCCCTCAGCAATGTTTATGAAGTGCTGGACTGTACAGAGAGGACACCACAGTAACAGCACACACAGAGCAGAGTCAGGACAGTGGCAGCCAGGGATGGGTCCAAGCAGCAGACCCGGGCAGCCCCAGTGTTCAAAGGGCTCTTCTGCACCACAGCCCATGCAGAAGGGCACCAAGATGTAAGTGTTGCTGCTTCAAGACCTGCTGAAAGCCACTGCAGCACTTACTCTGCAAAATTCCACCCACAGTCCACGTCCTGATGGACAAAACATCTGCCATGTGCTGCGTCAACAGACAGAGCAGCACTCAGTCACTCATCCCAGGGCTGACATCCACGCTGGCAGCAAAACAGCTTCACAGGCTGGATCACTTCTGGGGCTTGCTGAGTTCCATCAGGACTAAGTAATCCTTCAGGAGTCCAAAATATTTCCCCTGTGTGGCCTGCCCAAGGTGATCTGCTTTGGCAGGGGGTTGGACCCCATGATCTCTGGAGGTCCTTTCCAGCCCCTAACATCCTGGGGATTCTGTGATCTCTGCAGCATGTCTGCAGAGGGAACTCTTTGGTGACCCTTGGCAGTGCAGACTCCCATGTGAGTCTTCATCACCAGGACGCTCAAATTCTGCCCTGTGAAGGCTTTTCAGCTTTGAGTGGGTTTTTCTTGAAGGCACAGAGACTTCCCTTGGCTGTTCCAATGCACTGCTTGCCTCGGGGAAGGAATTCTGGTTGCTATTTTAGCAATCCACTCCTGGGTGATGATGCTGAGTAACTGAGACCTTGCTAAAACTGCTGATGTGCAGAAACACTTCTGAGCATGGGAAAGGACTGCAGAAAGGGCTGGAAAGGCAAATCCTGTCTGTTGGAAAGTTGAGTTGTTCCAGCAGTGAAATGAGAAGCAGCAGTTCCCATCGTAATTAGTAACTCTGGCTGAACAATTTAATTAGGCACTGTATTCAGTTGAGCTCTGGTGCCTTGCCCTCAGTATGTGCCACCCTGGACCAGCATAACTGGCACATAAAATTCAAGCACTACAGTTTTCTGTGGTGGACATCTCAGGATTGTCTTCACTAACTTGGTGGGGATTAGTTTCACACAGCTGGCAGCAGAGACATTTGTCTTGCCCCTGTCAGAGTACTCTCAGTGCTTTCTAAGGTGGAAATGACCTTTGGCTTTTTTGCTTTAGGCTCTTGAGACATACCAGACAGACCCTGCCATGAGAAAGATGCTCACCCAGCTCTATTTCTATGTCATGCCTGTGTTTAATGTGGATGGGTACCAGTTCAGCTGGACAGATGTGAGTAGTGTCAGCGGTGGGACTCGAACTGTTCAGACAGGCAGGGTGGAGTGGTCGTTGGGTGGTGCCAGGGTGGCTGCCTGTACAGCCTGTGCCGTCCCTTTGTGGCACACAGCATGGGGGTGGGCTGCTGGGGCTGTGACACTGAGCACAGGTACCAGGGTGGTTTGCTCCAGCTGCAGAGAGACTCTTGCTTAGCCCTTTGCTAACTCACCTCAGGATCGCTTCTGGAGGAAGACGCGGTCGCGGGAGGCGCGGTCCCGGTGCCACGGCGTCGATGCCAACCGCAACTGGAAGGTGAAGTGGTGTGGTGAGTCTGGAGCCTCGGCCCGCCCGGGCCGCTCCCCCTGCCGGGAGCAGGCTGGGTCACAGCCACGCTGGAGCCCTCTCTCTTCCATGGCTGCAGCTGAAGCTACTTTGCTGTGATGCCACAAGCCAGGGCTCCAATCTGCCTTTAGGCTTCCAAGGAAATAAAAGTCCTGAATTTCGGACTCATCATAAGCCAGAAGGTGCCTGGTGAGGGTGGCAGCACTGACCCATGGCTGTACTCCTGCAGTCACACCACCAATCTGAAGGACAATTTTTAGCCTGTGCAGGAGTTACCTGACTACAGCCTCAGGAAGAATTTCAGACTTGAGTTTCTTTAGCCCAGCATCCCTCTGAAGCAGCTCTAGGGCACTGGGAAGGGTCAGACTTGCCTCGCTGGCCTCACAGAGAAATGCCTGTGAGTATTTCAGGGCCATTGTTACTGGCGATGCACTAGGAAAAGGAAGAGCCTCTAAACACAGAGATGCAGCCTGTAAACATGATGTAAAATGTGACCTCAGTGTTGCACAGAAAGGGCAGCAGGAATGAATAAGTGGCAGGAGGGCTGGAAGGGGCCCACTGAAGAAGAAGTGAGGTTGTATTAGATCTTGCAGCAAGGCAGCGAGTGAGCAGCCCCAGGAGCTGAGCTGGGGCTCAGTTCAGAGAGCAGCAGCACTCTGCTGTGACACACAGCAGTGGGGATCTGCTCCTGCCAGCCTCTCCCACATCCTCAGCTGCTCCCTTCCCCCTGCAGCTCTTCACTTCTCCTGCACTTGTCCACCTTCCTTATTTACTCTCCACATTTGTAAAAGCAGGACTGGTGCT
The DNA here is from genome assembly GCA_013399775.1 of Semnornis frantzii. NCBI lineage: Eukaryota > Metazoa > Chordata > Aves > Piciformes > Ramphastidae > Semnornis > Semnornis frantzii. The sequence continues at coordinate 27,132 of VWYK01125303.1, read as the reverse complement.
GGCAGAGTGCCGGTGCCACGTCCCTGCCCTCACCCCATCCCTCTTCCACGGGAGGTCTCTCGGTGCTCTGCAGCCCGAGGCAGCACAGCCAGGCTGGCTGGCAGGGGCTGCATTCTCTCAGGAGGTTTGAGACCTGGACAGCAGTGAGGGTGACTAAACTGCCTGGGGAGCACCCAGCAAAGCTGCTGAATGCAAGGAGACAGTTGGTAAAGGAGATGCCAGTACGGAAACTGAGGTTGTCCTCCCCTTCTCCAAGGCCACCATGGGAACTGTGCCTTTGTACTGCTCACCAGCTTCACTCACAGGCAGGCACTGCCTGCAGCTGGGCTTGCAAATGGCAGAGCATAGCAGGCTGGCAGGGCTCAGGTTTTCTCCTCACTGAACATCACTACACTGAGCCATATTTCACCACTGGGGCATTTCCCTTGTGGGATCCTGCTGCTGCTGTCCGTTTTCATGACTCAGTGCACAGCACTGTCACGGGAGATGAAGTAGCCACAAACCCCCAAAGGCCCCAGAGGCTCTGCTCAGCAGCTGCCCTTTATCACCTGAGGAGACATGGGGCAGAGTGCTGCTGGGACACAGGTGACTTGGTGGCATCTGTTCTGCAGGGAGGAACCATCTGCCCCCTCTGCAGCCCTTTCACCCCCACTAAGACCTTTGAGTCCCCAGCTGTGGCTACTGAATGGCTGCCTCCATTTCCACCTTACAAAGGAAGCTGCAGCATCAAATGCTCCCACTTGCTCATTCTTTTGCCGTCAGGCTGACTGCACAGGCCTGTTGGGGCTGCCATTGCTCTGCCTCCTCACACACTGCTCTGTCTTACTGTTTGAAGGTGGCAGCACTGCCCTACACAAAGGAGAGCTGATAAAGCTGCTGCTGCTGCGGGGCCCTGGTGGCACCAGGGAAGCTATTGCTGTTCTATGGGGCAGTGTAAAACATATGGCATTCTGAAATCCCAATGGATGAGAGAGCAGAGGGCATCTGCATAAGGGCTGCTCTGCCAGGCCCAGGCCCTGAGCTGGAAACCAGGCAGTGGCTCAGGTCCAGGACCGCTCAGTGATGGAGCTGCCACTGCCACATCTCTCTCCTCGAGCTTCATCATTCAGTGCCTCAGGGATGTTACACACAGCTCAGAGCCATCCTCAGCTATCCTCACACCTGCCCCAGGCCTGGTGGAAGAAGAAGCCCTGTGCCAACTGAGATGGTTTGTGTTGAGCTGGCTGGGCCTGGGGTCTGCAAGAGTGAGCACAGGCAGTGGTCAGGAGCCAGCCTCACGTCCTAAAGCAGCCTCTGAGGTTGTTGACCATCACTGCAGCCACCAGCACGGTGGCCAGAGCAGCAAAGTCCCCTCGAGGGCCAGGGTTGCCTTGGCAGTGACCAGTGAAGAGAAGCAGCTCTCTGGGGCAGACAGAGCAGCCAGGTCCTGATGCCGGAATGCTCCCATGAAATGTGCTGCTTGTGGACAGCCCGGGGAGGAAAGGGAAGGAAGGCAGGGTTGTGCTTGGGGTTGGGTTGAAGATGTCTTCTGGGGAGGGCTGTATGGAGCTGGCCAGCTGGCAGCTTGCTGTGCCCACAGGGTGAACCGGCAGAGTGCCCACCGAGCTGCTGCTGGCTCAGCCCCATCAGGCACTGCCTCCGGCGAGGCCCGGAGCTGGCCCTCGGCGGCTCCATGGGGCTGACCGCAGCTCTCTCCTGGCAGCCGAAGGTGCCTCCCTGCACCCCTGCGACGATACCTACTGCGGGCCCTTCCCCGAGTCCGAGCCGGAGGTGAGGGCTGTGGCGCAGTTCCTGCGCAGGCAGCGCAGGCAGCTCCGGGCGTACCTCTCCTTCCACGCCTACGCGCAGATGCTGCTCTACCCCTACTCGTACAAGTACGGCGCCATCCCCAACTTCGGCTGCGTGGTGAGTGCCTGCCGGCTGCGCACAGCCTGCACGGGCAGTGCTGGGACACTGCTGGGATAGTGCTGGGGCAGGGTGATGGGATAGGGAGCTGGGATAGTGCTGGGATAGTGCTGGGACAGGGTGATGGGATAGGGAGCTGGGATAGTGCTGGGATAGTGCTGGGACAGGGTGATGGGATAGGGAGCTGGGATAGTGCTGGGACAGTGCTGGGATAGTGCTGGGACAGGGTGATGGGATAGGGAGCTGGGATAGTGCTGGGACAGTGCTGGGATAGTGCTGGGACAGGGTGATGGGATAGGGAGCTGGGACAGGGAGCTGGGACAGTGCTGGGACAGTGTGGTGGGAGAGGGTGCTGGGACAATGCTGGGATAGTGCTGGGACAGGGTTCTGGGACAATGCTGGGACAGTGTGCTTCCCTGGGGAATGTTGTTTGGAGAGCAGATTTGTTTCCTGAATACTTGGCACATATTTAGCATCACAGAATGATTTGACTTGCAAAGGACCTTAAGGTCCAGTTACAATCTCCTGCCGTGGGCAGGGACACCTTCCACTAGCCCAGGTTGCTCCAGGCCCCATCCAACCTGGCTTTCCATGTACTATGGAATTTATTCTGGCTTTGTTTACTCTGGACCCACCTGCACTGCCATTTTTGGCTGTGCAGCCTCTGCTCCCTGTGAGTCAGCAGCAGTCTGGCTAGAATGGTATCATGCCTCCCATCCACCAGTACCTTTAAATTACTTTATAGGCTAAATCCCTGGGCTTTCATTCTAGTCATTATCAATTTATTTAATTAACTGTAGTGGAAGTGATGTAGCCAAGCCCTTGGGCCTCTAGCTGAAATTCTGTCCCTTTGTGCTCAGAACTTGAACACCAGGAGCACAGAGAAGAGCATCTTCCATGTGAGGAGCAAAAGCAAAGGGAGCTGGTTGGTGTTTGTTGGCCAGAGGAGGACTCTCATTTCACCAGAGGTCACTTTAAGCCTCACCCTGCTCAGACACAGTGCTTCTACCCCTAGGACAAGCTCCTAACTCACAGCAGGGGCTTCTGCCTATTAGTAGATTAAATTAAGATGTTTAGGATGCAAGCCTGTGGATTTAGAGGTCTGTGCAGCTCATGTGTTCCATCCTCAGCCTGACACAGAACTGTTCCTCCTGCTCACAGCCTGAGGTCTCTTCTGAGCCAGCCCCTGCACATAAATCCCTCCTGTGGCTTGTTCTGGTGGGACACGTGGCTGAGCTTTTCTTCCTGGCTGCTCCTGCTCACAGCCACACTCCACAGCCACTTCCAAGCCTCCTTCTTTCTCCCTCAGTGCCCAGCAAAATTCCGCTCTCCAGATATCTCTCGCTTTGGCCTTGAAAGCTGAGGGGCTCTTAACTTTCTGCTTTAAGCTATTTGACTGCAAAGGAGTTTAACTGCACCTTGGGTGTCTCCTGTGCAGCATAAATGATGTTGTCAGTCCCTGGAGCTTTGCTGACATTTTGCTCAGCTGCCCTCTGCAGCACTCCACGATCTCAACTCTTTCTGTGGGTTTATTTCTCTTAAGACACTTAATTTCAGCGGCTGCTAAAAATTCTCCTTCCTGATATCATTCCTGGGAAATAGAGCAAATTAGAAGCTAACTAAGCAGCCAGAGGAGCTAAAAATATGAGACTTGTGGGGACTGACCAGCCAGCCCTCCACCGACTGTGAAATCAATGGATCTTCTTTTTATTCTACCTCCTCCAGCCCCTTCTCGGGAGAAGGAAAGAGAAAGTTGCTCCCCAGGTGAACTGGGGGGACTGCTGCACACTAACCCCAGGCAGTGGTGATTTCAAACCACAGAATCTCATTCCTTTGAAGACCAGCAGGTGCAGGAGTGTTTAAGACCTGACAACACAGCAGAAGGTAGAGAGATGGTGCTAGGAAGAACCAGCATCTGCCATGCCAGCAGATGGTTCTTGGGTGCCTGATGGAGACAGCAGAGGCAAGGCAGCAGCAGACACTGCCAGGGGATTTGCTGGAAGGAAAGGGAGTCTCTGACTGGGAGCTCCACACATAGCAGTGACTCTTCAGGACACACTGTTCCTGCTGCTCCAGGGCCATGCCCATGATGGGACAGGAGTGAGTGTCCTCAGCACACACCCTCCCTCTTTCCATCCACAGCTTTCAGGCCAGCCCAGGCTTTGATCTCTGCTAGCTGCTCCCCAGGTCTGTGAGGCCTTGGATCTGGCTTCTCATCAGGGCCAGAGGAGCACAGCCTCAAAGGGACAAGGACAGACACTGTTTTAGCCAACAGCCCTGCACCAAGGGAAGCTGAGTCCCACTTCTAAATATTTTGCCAGAGTTTGGACTCCACACTTCTTTTTATTGTGGTGGGTCAAAACCCAGGGAGGTTGGAAGAAGAGACTGAAGTCATTTCCTGTTGTTTTGAAAGCTCATTGCAGGGATTGAAGTGAACTTGGATGGCATTTGAACGGGTACTGCTGCTTGTTTACTTGTGTGTTTTAATGCTTGCCTGCAGCCAAAGGCTCCATCACCTGGTGGCTCCTAAATGAATCATTTTTACTATTTGAAGTGTCTGAAACAGTGACTTGAGCTGAGGTTTCAGATTCTGCAGTTCTCTTGGGAATTACCAGGAGCTGGGCAGCAGCAGATCTCTGTTTCCTGCTGCTGCTGGAAGAAGCTTTGCTGGTCTGCAGGGACCATGGCCAGCAGAGAACTGCAGGGCTCCATGTGCACAGCAGAAAAATAACATTTGGTGCTAAGAGGGGGGCAGGACTAACCCTGAGCAGAAGAAGGGATGTGTCTGTCTGGGTGGGATTGCTGTGGCGAGCTGTCAGTCACCATTTCGATTGAAGTGTTCAATTATTCAGAGCTGCTTTGAAACTGGAGAGCTGTGTGCTGATCACAACATGCATATTCTGCTCTCATCTAGGCAGAGCTCTTATTAAGGCACTCCTGAAATCCCTTCTGTTGAGATACTTGAAATGAAAGTGCACTTTTAGACTGAAAACAGCCAGCAGAAGCACTGCTCCATCTCCAGAGTGCTGCATCTCAGCCCCTGCCAGCCCTTCCCTCCCTGTGCAGTCGGTGCCTCCGTGCCTGCACTGGGCCTGGCCGAGTCTCCCTGTGTCTGTGGAGAGCTGGCAACGTCAGCTCAAGCCTGCTGCTCCAGGCTGTGCAAAGGCTGCTTGCCTGGACTGAGTCAGGATCCAGCCTGCACTCTCTGATGCCGTTGGGAGCTGTCCTCTTCTCTGGGGGCAGAACTCAGCAGTGGAAGCAAGCAGCACCCCTCAAGGATAAGGGCATCGAGTTCACAGTGTCCAGGGACACCTGCCTACATGGCAGACATGGACCTGGGTCACTCCTGCTCTGGCCTCCAGATGGTTGCTGCCTCTGCACACAACTGGGTTCCAGTCCATCCACAGCCCGGGTTCCATTCTATCCATAGCCCAGATTCCAGTCCCATGAAGCCTTCCACGCCAGTCTGACTCCTGTGTTTGCTTCTCTCCCCACAGGAGTCAGCAGCCTACGATGCTGTCAACGCCCTGCAGTCGGCCTATGGCGTAAGATACAGATACGGTCCTGCATCCAGCACCTTGTGTAAGTCCTCCTCCGGCAGGGGTTGAGGCCTTGGACCTTCCTGGAGTAGGGAGGAGGTCTCCTTCTGACAGCAAAGCAAGCAGGCACTGTCTGCTGCAGCTGTGGGTGGTGGGGAGGGTGGAAGGTGAAGTTTTGTAACTGAGGCAGTTGGGTGATTGCAGCGAGATGAACTCAGCTGATGCAATGAGAGTGCAATGCGAGGATTCCAAAGGCAGCAGCCTGCAAAGGGCAGCTTCAGAACACATGAAAGCAGAGGCTTAGAGAAAAAGCTAACACAAGCTCACAAAGAGCATGGCTGTATCAGGTGCTGTAAATGCACTGCTCCCTTCTAAACGGCAAAGGAGGAAGCAGTTCAAGCAGGTTCCATTCTTCACCCTCCCTGTCCCTCTCCTGGGCAGCTATGGCACACAGCCACTCACAGACCTCTGACATTCAAGGGGTGTCTTGAAAATCTGGGTTTCAACTGCCCCTGGGTCTGGAAGATGACAAATGACAGCAGCAGGATGCTTACTGCACATTCTCCACTTCTCAGAGAGCAGTTTCCAGAGTGGATTTCCCTCTCTCTTTTAACACCTGTCCATGCAGTGCATCAGCAACCTTTGGCAGTGGGATGGGGAAGAGAAGGTGGAAGGGCAGCAGGTTTCAGTGAGGCACATTCTGATTGCTGCAGCCATAAGGCCTGAATGCTCCTGTGATGGTGACAGACAAGGAACAAATGAGAAGCCTCAGTAAGCAGCAGGAGCTTTCACAAGGAATGTCAGAGGGACAGGATGTTACTGGAGAAGGGCTCCAAAGCTGCTGAGGGGCCTGGAGCATCTCTGTGAGGAGCAAAGGCTGAGAGCCCTGGGGCTGTGTGGCCTGGGCAAGAGCAGCCCCGGAGGGGATCTGGGCAATGCTCAGGAAGAGCTAAAGGGTGAGAGGTAAGAAGATGGGCCAGCAGCAGGACAAGGCAAGGGGCACAAACTGGAGCCCAGGAGATTCCATCTGAACAGGAGAAGGAAATTCTTTGGTGTGAGGGTGCTGGAGCCCTGGAACAGGCTGCCCAGAGAGGTCATGGAACCTTCTCCAGGGAGCTTCCACCCCCCCTGGCCATTGCGACCTTGGGCAAGCTGCTGTGGGTGCCCTGCTCTATCAGGGGGCTGGACTGGATGATCTCCAGAGGTCTCTTCCAACCCCTCCATTCTAGGACTCTGCCATCCCCTCTGCCATTGCTGTGTTCTGGCTGCCAGAGCTGCACTTCTCTGGGCCTCCATCTCCCAGCACAGCCCTCACCTTGCATTCCCTGCAGCCCAGTCAGTGTCTGTGTCAAAGGAGGAGCTGTGACCTTCTGCCAGAGCTGCTCAGAAGACAGCAGGCCACAGGAGGGCTGATCTTTATATAAATACAAGTGTCTGGGGTAATCAGGACATGGAGATAAGAGCAGAAGCAGCTCACTTCCTTGGCAAGGTCTGTTAATATTAGACACCACCTATGCAAATGCTCTCAAGCTGCAAGGAAATGGTGAGAAAACAAGGCAGAAATTAAAAGAATTTTAAAAGGCCTTTGAAAAGGAGGATGTAGATTAACTTTATCAGCTTTCCCCTGCAAAGGAATTGCCAAAAAAAACCCAATTAAACCTGGGAGTGTGCAGAGCTCTAGTCCAGCTGGGAGATCTTTGTGGAAGCAAAGCTTCACACTGCACCTGCCTGAGGACAAGAACAGTTGGAGGCCATGTTCCAAACGCTCTCTTTTATTGGAGTTTTGCTTCACACAGAGCAGTCTCTCACTCCTATTTCCCTGTGACAACCACAGGTCTCATCCACCCCATGCTCAGCACCTTCTGCCAGGTGCTGGCTGCTGCTGGTGCTGGGCACAGGGCTGGGAGAATCCTCGCTGGGTGCTGGGCACAGGGCTGGGAGAATCCCCGCTGGGTGCTGGTCAGCAGCCCCCTCTGGCTCCCTCAGGGCTCCTCTGTGACCCCTCTCTGCCCTGCCCCGCAGATGTGAGCTCTGGCAGCTCCATGGACTGGGCCTACAGGAGCGGTGTGCCCTACGCCTTCGCCTTCGAGCTGCGCGACACTGGGCACTACGGCTTCCTGCTGCCCGAGCCGCTGATCCTGCCCACCTGCACCGAGACCATGCTGGCAGTCAGAGCCATCGCCCTGCACCTGCTGGCCAAGTGCCACTGACGGCCGCTCCACCGGGCCGGCAGCCGCGGGGCACCGCTGCTGCTGCTGCCTTCTGCACCTCTGGGCTCTCGGTGCTGTTCCTGCCGGACTGACTCGGGAGGGAACCGGAAGAAAGCCTCCAGGATCTGCTCTGCAGAAGCCCTTGAAGTGGCTGTGCCAACATAGGTACCCGCTGGGTGTAAACCGACCTGTTCCTTTGGCAATGGGCTTGGGTTCTGCAGCTTCAGTGGGGCAGGCCTAGGCACACAGCCAGGTGCCTGAAATACATCTCGCCCCCCACAGGCCTTCCTCCTCTCCCCGAGAGGAAGCCTTCACTCCCTGGGGCCTCCTGAGCCGAGGAGTGAAGCCTGCATCTCCCTGCCCTCTGGCCCAGCCCACAGCTGGCTGTGCTGCCCGTGCCACCGCAGCCTCCTGCACGCACGCAGCCCTCTGCAGATGCCCATCCTGGCGGATCCCTCCTGCCGGGCAGTTTCCTGGCCCAGGTCTCCCTCCACCCTTCAAAGAAACTTCTCCAAGGCGTCTGTGGGGCTGGACTCAACCCAGCAGACTGCCCCTGGAAGCGCAGCTTTGGGCACTCACTGCTCTGCTTAGTGAAGGGGCAAAGCAGCTGGGCAGGACCCGGAGCTGGGAGCCACCAGCGGCCTGGCACCTCTGGGTCCTGCTGTAGCACACTGCCCGCAGCCCGGCACCCAACCCGGCTCTGCCGCCCGGCACCCAACCCAGCTCTTCCACCCAACCCGGCTCTGCCGCCCAGCACCCAACCCGGCTCTGCCACCCAACCCGGCTCTGCTGCCCAGCACCCAGGCCCAGCTCTGCCGCCCAGCACCCAACCCGGCTCTGCCGCCCGGCACGCAGGCCTGGCTCTACCGCCTGGCGCTGCTGGCTGCTGGCTTCTGCTCGGTGTCCCTACAGGCAGCTGCGGGCTCTGCGCTTCTCCCAGTCACGATTTTTGCATGTTTTAAGGGAATCGATAAGAGATCCTCCAGCGAGCTGCAAGCACAGCCGAAGCTTCACAGTCAGTAAGCACCAGGTTTGAAAGAAGGACCCTGGAAGCCAGAGGACACAGGAGTGTTTGTTACACGTGAAGTACGGTGTTTTATCTTCTCTGCCAAAGTGTTTGTTGTACTTTAGGAATGTGGAGCTCAATCTTATGCTGTGATGTGGCAAATAAAACAGATTTGTTACTAAAACTATCCAAGGCTTTGAAATGCTCTTCACATTTCATTCACCTGTTAAGCACAGGCTGCTCAGGGATGTGCTTGAGGCCCCATCCCTGGAGACACTCAAGATCAAACTTGATGGGGCCCTGAGCAACCTGCTCTGGGGTTGGACAACATGCACTTGGAGGGTCCCTTCCCACCTGCTGCACTCTGGGGTTCTGTGAAATGTCTGTGTCAGCCTTCTGCAGGAAGTGTTTTAGACCCCAGAAGCCTCTTTTTCACACACTTTGGAGATATTTTACCATCAAAGCTGTTGGGATTACTTCAGAAGGGTTTCTTCTGCAGGAAATTAAGTCTCCTTTCTGAGAAGCTGAGCTGAGGTGTGCCAGGACTGAAAAGAAAGGCAAAGGATGCAAGTAAAGCATGGAGCAGAAGATCAGAGAAAAAGATCCTAATTAAACAGCAAGACTCAAAAGGAATCAGACAGAATGAATCCAGTTGGAAGGGACCCTCAAAGATCATCTTGTCCACCCCCCTGCAGTCTGCAGGGACACCTCCAGCTAGAGCGGGTGAAGACTGGAGGCCCCTGGAGCAGCAGAGGTTACTTGGAGCAGTATAAACCAGAGGGTTTATTTTTAACCACCGGGAGTAAAGTCAGAGAAGCAGCAGTTGTTAAGAGAGAGCCAAGGAGGTGCCAGTGAACCATGCTCACGTGCTGAGTGCTTGGAGGGCTGCAGGGTCAGAGGGGAGGGAGGCAGCTCTCTGTCACCAGGCAGGCAGCTGAAGAACAGAAGTGAGGCAGACACAAACCAGCTTAGATTGACACCCTCTGAGAAGTGCCAGAGTGGCTTCATCCTGAGTGAGCCAACAACCAGGCACTGCTGGGGTGACTGCCAAGCGCCATGAGCTGAGGGCACCAAGGGGACACTGAACGCTGCTGGGGTCAAAGCCCACGGTCAAGCTCCTCCCAGCTCAAAACTGATCTGCCTTTGGAGTGCTCAAACGGGAGCAGTGTTCGTTATTTTCCAGAACCCTGTGACAAAATTAATTGCCAGTGACTATTAGCAAGGAGGCAAAGGTGTCTGGTGATGCTCTCTACCTGCCCTGGCAATTAGAGTCTTTCCCACCCCGTGCCAATTGGCACCCTCTCTCCACCTCCCCATCTGTGCACAGAGATCAACAAATGCAGGTGGTTCCCTGCTGTGTGAAGAACATTCCACACAGAGGCAGCAGCAGACGTCTGCAGCATATTTGGGCTGTACTTGCACGAGGGAAGGTGTCTGAGTGCACAAAGCTCCACATACCTGCTGCGAGGTGTGGGCCTGGCAGGAACAGGGAGGAGCTGGAGGGCAGAGCTGCATCTCCACTCCTCATTAAGCCCCCGTAGCAGCAGGCACAGAGGATTTTCCGCTCTCCTTCTGCATGGCCATCATTTTCCTGAGCACACAGCTCTTCAGGAACAGATTGATGCCACAGCTGAAAGGGATAAAGCTGCAGCACCACCAACATACAGCAGGCAATTAAAAAGATGCCATAAATTCCAAGGCAAGAGCAGCGCTGGAACCGGGAGATGAGGCTGAGACAGGAATGTTTCCAAGGAAGCTCTCTGAGGCTCCACTAAAGCTTGACAATGTCTATCTATTTAAACCACACTTTATGCTCAGATTCACTGGAGTGCAGAACTCGAGGCTGCAATGAAAGGAAGTGATTGGATATGGATAATTTTCCTTGCCATTCGGTGTGAGAAATCCTTTAGCACAGCCAGAGTCAGTCTGTCTAGGGTAGATCTTCGAAAGGGAGTCACAGATAAAGAACAATCTTTAAACTCTGCTAATTCCTTTGCTGCACAAAGGAGCACCACTCACACATCCATCTCTGTCTTTGCCTTAGGAGTTTCCTGGCAGTTCCCCAAAGCGCCGTGGCAAGGGCCCAGAGCTTCCGCAGCCTATCGCTGCTGCTGGGCATAGGCACAGCAGTGATCCCACAGCCAAAGGTGATCTCGGAGATCTGGCAGCTGGCCCAGCCAGTGCCCCCCCAGCCTGCGTGGCTGCCAAACCTCCTCCCCGGGCACAGCCATCAGGGTGCTAAGGAGCAAGCAGGAGCCGGAGCAGCAGCTCGCTGCTGCTGCCGCCACCCTCTGCTGTCCCTGTATCCATCTCCAGGGGGGCAGGTCTCAGCCCTCGCCTGCCTGGGAGAAGAATTCCACAGCCTCCTGCTCCAGAGAGAGGTTTTAACTCATCTGACTTCCACTGTATGAAAGCTCTTCATCTGAACTCAATTGAGTCTGTTTCCTCTGCGGTCCATAGAGGAAACGAAAGGCTGCAGAGGATGACAGGTCACATCCATCTTGCACTGGGTGCTGTCAGTGCTGCAGGAGTTACTCATTAGATGTTAGCCTCTGTGCATAGCAAGAGCCCAGCTGACAGCTGAGGCTGGTCCCTGGCTTTTGTAGCTGCTGGACTTAATGAAGATAAATTCCACTCCAGGATGAGACAGAGCCTTTAATTTCCAGTACATCAACCACACCTCAGCTCTGCCTGAGTTCAGATGCCCAAAGTTCTGCCTCAAAGGGTTGCCCATGGCAGGTGGGATGGGCAGAGGCCAAAGGGCTCTCTTAGGAAGAAACGTTCTTCGTTGTAGCCATGGATCCCTGTCCCCCAGAACACAGGCACAGGATCTGGCTGTGCCTGTTTCTGCTGTGTAACTTCAGCTCTCACTCAGGCAGCTCTCATTTCCACAGCCACCAGCAGTGATGCCTGGCGCCTTTCAGGGGCTGTGGACCATGAAGGCTTCTCCCTTTCTGTCCCTCTCATGTCTCTTTTAATCCCACCAGTTATTTTTGTTACTCTGCACTCACATTTCATCTCTTGTCCTCCTGGTTTGCTGGAGTGTCCCCATTAACAGTGATTAGCTTCCTGCCCCCGAGGTAGCTCCCTGATGCGTTCTTCTCCTCCTTTCCTGGACAAGTCAAACGAGGCCAGTACAGAGCACACAGAACAGCACAGCCACCCAACATGGCACTGCAGCAAGCAGCAAGCAATGCAGAGCATTCAAAATCTGTCACAGGGAAGTCCCAGCCTGTCACCAAAAATAGCAATGTCCAGGGTTGGAGAGACCCTGTGGGTTTCACCCCAGCAGCTGATGGGTTGCCAGCTGCCTGTGAAGCCAGAGGAGAGGCTCCTTCAAGCAGTCTCCTCTGCTAATCATCTTTTTCCTGGGATGGTACCTAAAGGCTACTGAGTTTGAAGTGCTCCCTGAATTGTTGTCCTACTGTTACAAGAGCATGGGCAGGAGGGGCAGGGAGGGGATCCTGCCCCTTTGCTCTACTGAGACCCCCCTGCAGTGCTGGGCCAGCTCTGGAATCTTCAGCACAGCAGAGACAGGGACCTGGTAGAGTACAGCCAGTGGAGGGCAAAACAATGCTGGGAGGGCTGGAAGCCCTCTGCTGTTGAGGACAGGCTGAGAAAGAGAGAGACCTTCTGGTGGCCTTTCAGTGCTAAAGGGGCCAGTCAGAAAGCTGGGGACAGACTTCTGAGCAGGGCCTGCTGTGACAGGACAAGGGGAGGTGGTTGGAACTGAAAGGTGGAGATTCGGACTGGAGAGAAGGGAGAAGTGTTTGGCACTGAGGGTGGTGAGAGCCTGGCCCAGGCTGCCCAGAGAGATGGCAGGAGAAGCCTCATGCCTGGCACCGTTGCAGGTCAGGTCGTTTGGGGCTCTAAGCAAGCTGCTCTGGGTGAGGATGTCCCTGCACAGGGCCAGCACACTGCACACTTCCAGATCACAAAACTAAACTAAACTCTCCATTCTGCCTGAATCTGAACCCAGAGAGCTGGTCTGAGTGTCCCAGGCGCTGTGAAGCAGGCAGGTCAGTTTTCAGAGATCCAGACTGCACAGCAGCTCTGACACTGGCCTTGAAACCAGAAACGTGCTGGAAGTCCAAGCAAAACTGTAACAGGCATGCCAGAATGCCTCGTGGAGGTACCTGAGTGAACAATTCTGCAGTAAACACTTGGTGAGATAATTGGGCTGCAGAACAAGTCGGTGCAGAGCTGCTCTCGTGGCGGTGTGGGCAGGACCAAACCTAACTCCCACTCAATTTTATCATTCTCCTTGCACATTTTCAGCCCTGCCACCAAGCCCGCAGTGCACAACCTGTGCTGAAATTCCAGTTACTGCACTTGGGACAGGAAATCACCCACTGCAGCTGCTGGAGGAAACAATCAGGCAGACTCAAAGGTCACTTCATGGCAGTTAAAGGTGCTTATTGCTCTTTGCTTCTCACCTTCATTCTCAGCCTTTCCTGATCTCTGCCTCAGCTTCTCAACATGGATATTAAAACACTTGGACACCATCCTTGTTATTCCTTTGACTTACCCTGCCCAGAGATTAAAAGGATATTTTTCTCCAGTTGAATTCCATTCAACTTTTCTCAGTTCCTTTTCATTTTCAACCCTTCTTTTGTTATTACTCTCAGCTTATTGAAAGGGACCTGCAGAAGCCTTTGGAAAGGCCTGAGTTTTGAAGCCAGCTGCTGGATTAAGGTGGGGAATTGTTCAGCATGCAAAAATCAGGCTACAACCAAGGCTTCACCCTCCCAAAGGCTGTTCAATGCCTCTAAACCAAGGCTTCACCCTCCCAAAGGCTGTTCAATGCCTCTAAACCAAGGCTTCACCCTCCCAAAGGCTGTTCAGTGCCTCTAAACCAAGGCTTCACCCTCCCAAAGGTGGCTGTGCTCCCCAAAAGAAACACTCAATCTCTGCTCAAGGATGTCTCAGAAATTCACCCTCTCAGACATCCCTAAGCAGGTCCTTGGGTGTGAAAAACTGCTGGAGAAGCTTTTAAAAGGCCAAGGTTACCTAACCATTGGTTAAAGCAAACTTTCCTCCTGCCTTTCAGATGGCTGCTTGCATGGCTTCTTGTCCCCACTGCAGCTGGAGTCAGGTCGATGCTGTGCTTGGGGGTTAGGAAGAGCACAGCCCTGAGATCACTCTGATGGGTGAGTTGTTGCTGGGCACTGTTTACAGCAGGGCAAGGACTTTTCAGCTTCCTGGTGGTGGCTGGGGACACAAAGAGCTGGGAGGGGACTTGGCCAGGACAGCCGACCCAGAGGGCCAGTTTCCAGCCAAGTTCTGACCTCCCCTGCATCACCACCAGAGGTGAGGCTGTTCCCCCACTGCCAGCTGCCATTTCTCCTGCAGCTGTCACAAGCACTGCCAAATCTCTCCCTTTCGCAGAGCGTGTTCTCGCTCAGCTGCAGGCTGCATCTCAATGCAGCAAGAGCCTGCAATTCTTAGCTTTGAGAAAGAGATTTGCCACCTTGCAGGAGCCTCCTGGCACCAGTGGGTGTTTGTCTCATTGCTGTTCACTCCAGGCTGTCGCATGCTTTTGTGCAAATGTTTGGAAGTAAATCAGGAATTACTTCCTGATTGCTATTCCCCAAGCTGACAAACGTTTGCTTCTTGTTCTGTTGGTGCAGCAGTGCAGGTGCTGCAGTCTGCTTAACCTCTTAGACACTCTGCAAACAGATGATCAGCTCTGCATTTCAGCTCCTGAATTCACCCACAAAGCTGAGCCCTCTTTCAAGTGCTTCAGTCCATTTCTAGTGAGTGCACTGCAGGTGAGTGGCACTAACACCGATCCCATCTCCCGACCCATCCATCCCACATGCACAGAGACAGGGCTGAGTGGTCTCTTGCACAATGGAAATACTGAAGGAAATTGCTGTTGAAGCAGTAGATTAAACAATAATTTGGCATAAAGTGGTACTGTTGCCAAAAAAAGATATGTGACCCTGCCCTCTGCTCGCCTGTTTTCCTGTCCCTGCCCTTGTGCTGTCCTCACCCGTGAGCTCGCACACTGTCCCGAGTTGCCTGGTGAATCAGGATATGGAATTTATCTGGATTGAAAATCCTGTGTCTCCTCAGGTTCATTTCAGCCTAATCAAATTCTGAGTGTAATTCAGCACATACTTTGAAGGTGACAACACAAGTGCTTACACTGACCAAGGGAGCAAGAAACAGACAGGCAGGAGGAGGTCTCAGTGGCAGTCCTGCCCTATTCCAGCTTGAAGTGATCAGAGGCTAATTATCAGTGTCCTGTTCAAAAGCTCATCAAGGCGATTTAAGAAGACAATGCCACCATGACCTGCTTATCACCCCCGACCACACTTCCCCACTCACTGAACACACGGGGGCATTGGATCACTCCACTGGTGTCACTCAAGGCAGCTTTTTTGTGAGCCTGGTTTTGGCTGGAGCCCTGAGCTGAGCTGGCCTGTAGACGTGGTGCTGAGGGACTGTGTTTAGCAGTCACCCGGCAGTGCTGGGCTAATGGTTGGGCTCTTAGAGGTCTTTTCCAGCCTAAATAATTCCACGATTCTGTGGTTCCATTGTGCTGGGAAGGCACAAATACTTTCACCCTTTTTGTCTCGGTGGAGACAAACTCCTTGCTTTTAAGGTAATCAGCAAAGAGCTACACCTGTTCCTCATGGTCTGTAGCCTCTGAACAAAATCTGCCCTTAAAATACTATCTCAAAGTTGACAAAACTCTTGATAACTTATTTATTATTTTCACAAGTGGCTTCCCTGGCAACCAAAGCTGTCCTAGCATCTGCTCTGCCCAGAGCACTGGGACCCAGCACCCAAGCTGGGACCTGATGGAGGGCACTGGATTGTCTTTATCTCCAGTGCTTGTACCATAGCTCCCCTGGGATTTCCACCCTTGCTGGCCCTGTTCTTGGAAGGAAACTGGATGTCAGCCTACTGGGCAGGTGATTTACTATCACCTTCCCCTGCAGCTTCAGAGACAGTCCCCTGATAACAGCCAGGCTGCACTGCTGCGGGGGTCTGGCAGGGCTGCAGCCATACAGCAGGAGCTGTAAATTCAGCCAAGTGCTGCACTTACTTGAGTTGAGCACAGAAAGCAGAGTCAAACCACACCAAAAAATCCGAGCCAGGAAGTTGAATCTATTCCTATTAGAGCAGGGCCTGTCTTTTCTGACAGGTCTTTTCCCCCAGTAGGTCGATGCTTCAGCAGCAATTCTCTGTGCTCAACCCAACCATATCTCACCAGTCAAATCACCTCGTGTGCAGCAGATGGGAACAGACATCCCTGTGAACGGAGGAGATGAGTGCAGTCTGAGGGCTCCTGATGCACAGGTACCCCTCGTCCTCCTGAGAAGGCAATTCAAGTCTGTTCCTGCCAAATGGACTGTGGAAATCAATAGCAAACTCCATTTGCTAAATAACACTGGCAGGGGCTTGGCTAAGGAAATCTGGACAGGGGTGGCTGGTGCAAAACTACCAGCAAGAGCTCTATGGCAATTCCGCCTCCTGCCATGTGGTCACCAGCAGGCAGCTTTGGAAGACATCGAAGTCAGTGGCCAAAGTCACCTGCAGTGCTGCCTCCACCGCTGGAGCTCTCAGCACAGGAAGGACATGGAGCTGATGGGGCAGGTCCAGAGGAGGCCACGAGCACCATCGGGGGCTGGAGCAGCTCTGCTAGGAGGACAGGCTGAGGGAGCTGGGGGTGTGCAGCCTGCAGAAGTCAGTTTCAGCAAAATCCCTGTGATGCTCTCACAGTCAGTCCTGCCATTCTCCAGCAGCTCCAGTGGAATTCCCCTTGCCAGAGTATTCCCAAACAAACCCAAACACAAGCACCTGTGAGGGGCTTTGTCACAAACCACTTTCCCTTGGGGGACCTGGCTGGAGCATCAGCTGCTGTCACTGGGGGCTGGAATACAGCTTCAGCACAGAGCTGCTGAGTGAACCACTCGGTGAAGAATGCAAGGCTGCTTTTGAGGTGTAGCCAGGTGGCAGGATAGCCTGGGCAGGCTCTCCCAAATTCCTCACCAGGAAGGGGTGGGGATTCACATTTCTGCAAGGCTCTTGTCCTGACTGGTGCTGCAAGACCAGAGGGATAGAGGGCAGGAAGAGCTGGCTGGGGACAACCCCATTCCTGTGCGCTGGATTTTCAGCCAAGCAAGAAGGTAATTTTACAGAGTCCAAAGTTTGATAAAACAAAACACAAAAGCCACAGTTTAATGTGAAGCTGCAATTATTGTTTTTAATGCTTTCCACTGCACCGTGGGGCAGCAGTGTGGGGTCTGGCCTGGATCAGCAGAGCCAGAGCAGGGATCACTCCCCTGTGCTGGGCACTGGTGAGGCCCTACCTTGAATAATGGGTTCGGTTCTGGGCCCCTCATTCCAGGGACATGGAGGAGCTGGAGCGGGTCCAGAGAAGGGCAACAAAGCTGGGGAGGGGTCTGGAGAGGAGCAGCTGAGGGAGCTGGGGGTGGTTAGTCTGTAGGAGAGGCTGAGGGCAGAGCTCATTGCTCTCTGCAGCTCCCTGTGAGGGGGTTGGGGTCGGTCCCAAGGAACAAGCGACAGGACAAGAGGCAACAGCCTCAAGTAGCGCCGGGGGAGGTCCTGCACTCTGAGGCTGCCCTCCGCTCGCCGCGGTGCAACCCCGGGGGGCTCCTCCCCGCCGCAGCCTCCCGCTCCCGTGTCAGGCCAGGTGGCGCCTCCCGGGGCGCCTTCCTCCCCCTCCCGGCTGGTGGCCCGGAAGGGAAGCCCTGTCCCTCCTCCTGCTCAGCCGGCTCCCA
>VWYK01125302.1:20579-30618 GCA_013399775.1 Semnornis frantzii | reverse complement strand
CAAGAACAATGCATCCCAGAAAACATGTGGAAAAGTACTTGAGAGTCATGGTGGACAAAAGGCTGACCATGAGCCAAGCAATGTGCCAAGAAGGCCCATGATATCCTGGGGTGCATCAAGAACAGTGTGGTAAGCAAGTTGAGGGAGGTTATCCTCTCTCTTTACTCTGCTCTGGTGAGGCCTCATCTGGAGTACTGTGTCCAGATCTAGGGTTCCTGGTTCAAGTACAAGGAACTGCTTGAGAGGGTACAGCAAAGAGCTATGAAGATGATTAGGACATGGAAGCATCTCTCTTACGAAGAAAGGCTGAGGGACTTGGGACTTTGTAGCCTGGACAGGAGAAGACTAAAGGGGGATGTTTCAGAATGTTCAGTTATTCATCAAAATGGCTGTAGAAGGAGACATCGGCTAAAAGAACACCTTTTTCCTATGGAAAAGCTGCTGCTGTCATACTGCTGCCCAAGAGCTGTGCTGCTTTGAAACAGATGCACAAAAGGAGCATGTCTGGTTTGGGGGAGGTTATCAATAATCTTCACTACTGGATGATAAATCTGTGTTACCTGTTCTGTCTGCGACAAGAACTGAGAGACTTGTGACTTTCTATCATCTGTCAGAGTGACCTGTGTACAGTGCCTCAAACTCCCTAAACTTCAATGTGTGCTCCCCCCCTATGCAGGGTGCTGGTGATGGAATGTATTGCCTTGTGCCTCTCTAGTGTGGTCTCCAAGTATTTTTTCACCAGCTCCTGAGAGAAGGCAACTTAAGGTAGGTCTTGGTGCTGTCTGCTGATAATGGGGATGAGGACTAGGGTAAAGATCAGGCCCAGCAGTCCTGCAGGTTGAGATGGGTTTAGCTTGATTTGATTGGGAAATGATCTAACAAGGCAGGAATTATAAAAATACAGTTATTTTTATTTTTGCAAAAGCCCCACCCCAAAACTGTACACCGAACTAGTTAAAAGTTTATTTACAGGTTCTAATTCAGTTAGGAAGTTCACAAAGATGCTTATGGGTAATTTTTGACAATTTAGAGAATTCAGAAAGTGGAAAAGGCTAAGCCACAAAATAGCTTTAAGCCCCTTAGAAATCAGAGGTGAACCAGAGCCCTAGGGAAAAGCCAGGAGTGCTGAATTTACTCACAAGGGCGAAGCAGGAATTTGGAGGCGGTCCCTAGATCTCCTTTGCAGCAGCCTCTGGAAACTCTGAATTTATAATGCCATTTATGAGCCATGCGGCATAAATCCAATGAGAATGGAACACCAGGCAGATCTCATAGAGCAGCACTGCCTTAGCACAGGGAAAACCATACTGCTGGTGCATCTTGGTCAACAGCAGCAGGCTACAGCACAGGCAGGGCTGTTGTGGCTCAGGGGTAGGGAGCAGGAAGCCAGGGTGCAGGGGTCCAAGAAGCTGGGTCTGTTGCTGCAGAAAAATTCAAATCAAATAGATCTGCAAACCTGTGCCCACATTCTGGTCACTCTATTGGAAATCTTTCCTAGACAATGTGTCCTGTGCCAATACATACTGGACATGAAGAACCAGCTGATCCCCATTCCGAATGCCAGCCCGGGCTTTTCTATGAATGGGTACATGTTGGGGAGCTACTGGTGGGAGCCATTGAAGCCTGCAGAGGGAGGGGAAAGGAATTTCTTACCTTCGTCTTCCCCTATTCAAACCTCCATAGAGGGAGTGGGCTGATGGGGGAAGGAAGTTTTGGAGTGACCTATGACAAAACTTCAGCTGGCAGGCTTGTTCTTGCTGATTGGAGGGTGAATCTGTCCAAAGGGAAAGATAGTTCAGAGTATTCTCTTCTCTGACAGGTATACTTTGACTTATCTAATTTCTGCAGAACAGAAGTGGACATAGTGCTCAGCTTTGAGCACTGAATGCATGCTATTGCATAACGGAAATGGTGGGTTTTGTGTTCAAGAAGTTCTCTACTACACATCCAAACTAACTGCAGAATTTCTGTCCTGCTCAGTCAGCTCTCTGCTCTGACTATGTACATCAAGTTCAGTAATTGTCTCCCTGCAGTCAAAACCAGCACCTTTGGTTTTGTTTCTCACGCAGTTTTACTCCTGCCTGACAGCTGCATCATCTTGTTCAAGCCTGTGGTTCATGAGAAACATTTTCAAAACATCATACCCCTACCCTGCAACCCTCCTTCCACTGTTCCCACCATGACCTTGCTGCATAAGCCTCTAGCGCTTGCACAGAAATAGGAAATGCTTGAGTCCCAGCTGTCTTTGTCACTTCATTTGTGAGCAATGGCACCCTTGAAAAGTCCAGTTGCTCAAATGTTGGATACCTAAGCAGTGGCCTCCAGCAACAAATTCTGCCAGATTTGCAGAGGATACAGAATTGGGAGGAGCAGCTAATACACTGTCAGACTGTGCTGCCATTTGGTGAGACCTGTACAGGCTTAAGATTTCAGAAACCTGATGAAATTCAACTAGGGCAAGTATAGAGTCCTGCACCTTTAGAGGAATAACATCCTGCACCAGTATAGGTTGGGGCTGATCTGATGGAAAACAGCTCTGGGAAAAGGACCCAGGAATGCTGTTGGACCTCAGGATGACCAGGAGCCAACAACGTGGCCAAGAAGACCAATGGCAACCCAGAGTGCATTAAGAAGAGTGTGGCTGGCAGGTGAAAGGAGGTTCTCCTCCTTACTCTGCCCTGGTGAGGCAGAGTATCCAGTCCTAGGCTCCACATCTCAAGAGAAAAGGAGAGTCCAGCAGAGAACCATAAAGATACTGAGGGGACTGGAACATTTACCCTACTAGGAGAGGTTGAGAGCTGGTTCTGTTTAGCCTGGAGGAGAGGAGGCTGGAGTGGGGAGGAATCACATTAATTCTTATGAATACCTAAAGTGCAAATGCCAGGAGGAAGGAGCCAGACTCTTCTCTCAGTGGTGTTGTGACAGGACAAGGAGCAATGAGCACAAATTGGAACACAGGTTTCACATAAACAGAAGGAAGAACTTATTCAGTTTGAGGGTAGCAAAACACAAGATGAAGCTGCCCAGAAAGGTTGTGGAGTCTCTGTCTCTGAAGGCATTCCAAACCTGCTTGGACATGTTCCTGTGTTATTTAGGTGATCTTCAGAGGTCACTTCCAACCCCTACCATTCTATGATTCTGTGAATCTAATTCGATATCATCCAAACAGCTCTTTGCTGAGTGATTAGAAGCACAGCTACCTGCCTACCTTCTGCTGAAGGTACAAATATATATGATTACCACGCTCAAGAAACTGTTCGGAGTAGTTTACATGCTACAACAACTCATTCCTGTAAATAGTTGCATGTAAATAACAATAGGGAAAGAACAGAAGCTAATACTTATACTTTTCAACCTGGTTGCAGTCAGTTAGCCACTGGCATGATGGCTTCATAGCTTTTTGTACAGCTTTACAGTAGTGAATGTAATGTGATGAAGTCAGGAAAAGGATCCAGGCCAAATATCAGAAAAAGATGGAGAGAAATAAATTAGTCTTCCTGAGGGTTGTGATGAAATAATCACTAAGTGAATCTTTGAATCAGGCTGGGCAAAATGCTGGGAATGGTACCTTGGGACCAGTAGGTAGGAGAAGATTCTTCTGTTGTTGCTCCTACCTTTTATGATATAACTACCTGCTTAGTGGGACTCCCACTTTTGGCACTACTATGTTCAATATACAAAGTGAGGTAGCCATCAAAGCACCTCAGCTGATGGGGACAGCAAGCCATCCCAAGGAGAAGAGCATTTCCTTGTTTTCTGGAGATATGATGCCTAGCTGGCCCTTGGATATCAGTTGTGTGTAGACATCCTCTAAGGAGCAAGGCGCGAGGCAAAAGGGACACAGAGTGTCTTGAGAAACCCAAGCAGTCGTAACAGTTGTATAAAATGTGCTAATAGAAAAAGGGCCATAAACCACAAAGCAGGCCTCTTCCGCAGCCTCATGACCACAATTTTGCTTTGTCTGCATTTCTTCCCTCTGGGTCTATATCAAAGTTTATGCCTTTCTCCTCAGCTCTTCTTCCTGAAGATAGATGTGCTGAGTACCTTTGGTCCATTTTCAGAGCAGCCTGTTAAAATTTCCTGAGAGAATGTTGTTACACACAAGGGGGAATAAGGCAAGAAATTAATAATATATTATTTATTTATCAGTTTGGCTCTGCCTCCCACATAATGTGATACAAAGGTTATAAAGGTTAGGTAGTTCAGTTGAGGGTTATCTTTGCAACAGGAATGGTTACAGGTAGCTTGAGAACAGTATTTGGAAAAGACAGATCCAAAAGCAGTAATATTACCCCACTAATAAAAAGAAAGAACTTCCTACGGACTTTAGGAATATATCAGATACTCACAACGCTGCTTGCTGATTGTGGGAATTATTCTTACGGTCCATTTTGATCAGAAAATCCTCCTGAACTGCTACAGCTGCTTAGTCCACGTGTGAGTGGAGTAAAGACCCAAGAGAGAGATCATTCGCTCTGCAGGTCACCCATTTTATCAAAGCCATCTAATTTTGTTGCACGTTAACACAAAGGAGAGCGTCTTCCAAAAGCCCAAACTAAAGAAGCGCATGCCCAGAACAAATAAGCATCTGTTCCTTTGCCCAGACATGTCCCAGCACTGGGGTCTGTGTCATACCATGCCTGGCAGGCCACAGGGCCTGGGAGAGGAGCTCATGTGAGTTTTTACTGACCCATAGCCCTGTATGTGTGTGTGTGTGTGTGTGTGTGTGTGTGTGTTTTCCCTGGCTCCTGCTGTCCCAGCTGCTCAACTTTCCCATCCCGTCTTCACAGGGGGGAGGGGTTTTGGATGTACTGCCACAAATGCCGACTTCAATCCAGGCTAGAAACATTTGCAGAGAAGGAATCAAGACCTCCCTGCCTCCTAGTATTGGCAAATCAATCCTAAACAATCCTACTTAAAAGGCTGCTGGCACCCAACAGTTCTTAACCCTAAAACTTCCTGAAGTATTTCCTTATTTCCTCTTTAGAGGAAAGAAAACTCTATTGCTTTTGAGTTTTAGAACATCACATTCTAAGCACTGACAAAAAACTTATGGTTGCCATGTGAATTTCAAACCACATTTTTCATCGCCTGCTTCAAGCTGAGCAGTGATTTGTGCTAGTTAGAGAGAAATGAAGATCACAGAGACCAATACTCCTCCCCAGAAAAATGGAAGTAATAATCATCAGTGCAAGATGCTTGAAACATCTTCCAAGGGCAAATAACCTCTAATAAGCATGCATGAGAACTGCAGTTCTGAAACCCACACATTTAAATCTGTTTTTGTGTTTACAGGCAAAGGCACAAACAGTTTTGAGTTAGACCTGTTTTACATTTGCAAAATAAAGTAGTGAGATGGCAGTGTTCTCATACTTTAGATTGAGTTTGTAAAGTAAGGATTTACTCATAAATTGCAGAAAATATGATGTGGTATAGCAAACATGGCCTGAGGAATACTGAAGGAAGTCCTAATGACCACTCAGTGATGCATTAGATAACTCAACGTGTATTAGACAAACAAAAATCCATTGTCTGTGCTCAGGGCCAGCCCGAACACACTGCCATGGGTAAAAGCAGTGGAGACAATAATCAGTTGTGTTCCCAATAAAGCTTTATTGAGTATGTAGATACTTGAGCCATCATTTGTGTGTAAGCAAAAGGATCAGGTGTTTGTCCTGGTAACTTTTGACACTGAGCTCTCCCCTGGTGCAATTCAAGGCTGTTTCCTCCCATCGTATTGCTTGTTCCTGGGGAAAAGATAACACCTGCCTCACTACAAACTGCTTTCAGAGAGTTGTAGAGAGTGAGGTCTCCCCTCAGTCTTCTTCCCCCAGGGTAAACAACCCCAGTTCCCTCAGCTGCTCCTCACAAGACCCGTTCTTGAGACTCTTCAGCTCCATTGCAGTCATCTGGACTATAGAGGCTCTTCTATACATTTTCATCTGATGACTGCAATGAAGGCAGCTTTAACCATTATACAGAAGTCCATTTTATTGCAATAGTCTCTCTAGTGTTCTAGGTACATAATAATGGGACTCTGGAACCAGAGGAGCTTGATCCAAGCCCTTTTTCATTCCAGAGTGTAAAAAAGAAGACGAACTAAGATTTTTATGATGCAATATGCTGCAACCTGTTTCAATTTGACTCAAGTCACATATAGGCCACTTTTAAGACCTTTGCCTCAGTGACCTTCAGAACAGCCTAGATCAATGTGTTACTGGTGTTTAATCTTAGACTTAGCAGGTGTGTTATAAAAGGATTTTATCTAGGGTAGACAACTTGTAGACAGGACTTGTAGAACCCTTTAGCAGCTGAAATATTCCCACAACCCTACAAGAATAAAGTTATTATAATTAAAAGCTAATTTAAGGAATGTACAGTATTTACAGCCATTAAAACTACACAGAAGATACTAAGTGACAGGAGAACAAAATAAAGGGAAAACAGAGCTAGGGGGAAGTTCCCAGGCTCTTTGCTATTGTACATAACTGAGGATTGCATTCATTTCCTCTGATACCATAAGTAGCAAATGCTATTCAGGGCCTACTTAGATGTTCACCAGATAACTTTTCCCCAGGGACTCTTGTCTCTAGCACAAGGTTAGAGAGTTTCTATCTTATTCCACATAAAGCCTATTGCAACTTATAAAGGGAGCCCATAGCAGCCAATGGGCCTTTCTCCCAGCTTAGCAGGAGTTAATAATGCCCTCTGTACCCATAGATGTGAGAATGCAGTGAAAAGCAAACAGTCTTCTAAGACTCCATGAACAGACCTCAGAAGAGTAGAGTGCTTTCTGTAATATCAAAAGTCAAATTCAGTCCTCAGGCCTGCTTACTTCAGTTCAGGTATGAGCTGGGACCAGCTAATGTCTGTTCCCAAGTTTTCATCCTCCAGACCAGGAAAGCTGATATCTAGAAGGATTTTGCTCAGACTGTCATTCATAGTGTCCAGAATAAGACCCTCCAGAAGTGATCGGTTTTCAGTAAACCCAGAGACTGGCAGTTCAACAGTTGATTGCTTAGCAGACTCATGAATAGAAGCTGGAGAGCTGGTGAAGGGGGCATGCTCCATGTCACTGGACTCTGTACAGAGCAATTCCCGAGGAGACTCAAAAAGAGGATTTTTAAGGGGTGTGGTGGTAAAATCCAGCAGGTCTTGGTTCTCCTGGAGGGGTGTGAATGGCAACTGAAGAGTTCTCACTGGACTGAAGTCCGGGTCATGACTTCCCTTGGCTGAGGATGTAGACTTCCAGGGGTCAAGGGCCCCCATTGGTGGGGTAGTAGTTATTGAGACTTTGCTGGGAGTGGAAGAAATTGGCAATTTGCTGAACATCTCTTTGACTGGTGTTTTAAAGGGCCCCTCTTCCCTCTGTGAGTAGCTGAGTTGTGACACATTCTCAAGTGGCTGGCCTTCCTGCAGGTCAAAACCATTACTTTCTGGCAGAACAAGGAGAGGTTCTTCTGAACAAGGTAGTGCTAGGCGCTGTTTCCTTCTGGATCTGCCCATCTCCCGCCTCTTTATCACTAACGTGTCAGAAACACCCTTAGACGGGGACTTTGGTATGGTGAATTGTTTCTTCCCTTTTGTCAAGGAGACTGGGGGCAAGAAGCCTGGGTCTTCCTTTACCATTAGGGTTGAGGTAAATGGCAAGAGCCAGTCATCCAGTTGAGAGCCTTCTTCCTCTTTTATATAGACACCCTCAGGCAAAGAAGGCTCAGATTGGAAGCTGTTGTCCTTTAGAGAATGAGTTGGGGAAAATAAACCTTCATCACATGGATTCTCCTCCTTGACAGCAGCCATAGGTAATGAGGATGACTCTTCTGTAGAGAATGACATCTACAAAGAAACACGAGTGATATACAGTCAGCATGCAAGGACCTAGCCCACTCAAAATACAAATGATAGTGAGACAAAGAAGAGAAAGACTGACACTTCAGGACAGCAGAAAAGCATAAAGCATTTACTGTAAAAACAGATAAAGATTGATCTGTGTGAAAGTGATATAAAGAAGTCACATGAGAAGGATTTAAGCAAAGAGACTGGAAGTCACGTCCTTCAAAAAACTTCTGCTATGAGGAACTTCTAGGAAGGCAGCACAAGGCAAATATTTCTGGAAAAGTGTAACCTCTTTGACTCCTCCTTATACTAGCTACATATAAAATAACAAAAATCAAGGACAACTTTCCCAGAAGCCAAGGAAAAAACCAAATAATAGAGGTTATCAAAATAAACAGTACAGGGGAAAGGTAAATCATAGAAGAGAACATAAAGCGGGAGGCATACAAAGGAACACAGGATTATGGTTAGACGGAACGAAAGAAATTGAAGCTTTACCATGTCTAAGCAGTCAAGAGCAGTGAGTGAGATGCCAAGAGAATCTCTTTAATAGTTGTTTTGCTTGAGTCCAGAATAACTGGGAAATCCACAGAATTAGAAAACAGTAGGTACCAAAAACCTCTGGGAAGAGGCTACATGCAAATGTTCTCAGAATAAGGAGTCTCTTCAGAGACAGATTAGGTGTCTCTTCAGAGATACTAAAACACTAAATGTTTTAGGGGTAGAACAAAGCCATTTCCTTCATTCTTGTTTCTTCACATCCAAGCAGTAAGAAAAAAATGTCATGACCAATCCATAGAGCCCCCTCCCCTGGTGAGCTATAGTCACATCCCTATAGCAGCTAGAAGGTAATACTCGTCCTAGTAACAGGAGAGCAAGGATTGCCACTGACCAGTTAATATGATCTTAGTTTTCAGAGCAACTAGTGGTATTCCCCAGAGATCAGGACCTGGTTCGGTCTTGTTCTACATTACCAAGGACCTGGATGAAGGGGCAGAGTGTACTCTTAAGTTTGCCAGTGATACAAAACTGAGGGGAGTAACTGAAACGCCATCAGGTTGTGCTGCAACAATTCAGAGAGACTTGGATAGGCTGGAACGCTGTTCATCAATACATATTAGGGGTTGACCTGCAGAAAAGCAGCTCTGCAAAGAAGGGTGTGGGAGTGCTAGTGGACAACAGCTGACTCTGAGCCAGCAATGTGGCCTCATGGCCAGAACAACTGTATTCTGGGGTGTGTTAGAGGTGTGGCCAACAGGTGGAGGGAGGTTCTCCTCCCCTCTGCTCTGGTCTGATGAGGCCGTATCTGGAGTACCATATTGTTCTGGGCTCCCCAGTTCAAGAAAGACAGGGAACTACTGAAGAGAGTCCAATGGAGGCCTACAAAGATGAGGGGACTAGAGCATCCATCTGGCGAGGAGAGACCTGGGGCTCTTTAGGCTGGAAAAGAACAGACTGAGAGGGGATCTTATCAATGCTTATATATCAATGCTTATATAAAGGGCAGAGGCCAAGAGCATCACTCTTTCCAGTGATGTCACATGACAGGGGGCAATGTGCACAAGCTAGAACACAGGAGGTTTCACTTAAACATAAAGAAATTATTCTTCACTTTGAGAGTACCATAGTACTGCAAAAGGCTGCCCAGATTGGTTATGGAGTTTCATTCTCTGGAGAATTTCAAAACTCTCCTGGCATGATCCTGGGCAACTTGCTGAAGCCAACCCTGCTGTAGCAGGTTGGTTGGACTAGATGATCCTTAGAGGTCCCTTCCTTCCAACCCCTACCAGTATGTGATTCTGTGACAGTGAGATGCATAAAGAAATCATTTATGGAACAGGGTCCATAGAAGGCTAACACTACAGGAAAAAGAAAAAAAAGAGAAAAAGAAGAAACAACAAACACACACACCAAACCAAACCAACAACAGCAAAGCCGCACACAAAAACTCATCACCATCAACAAAAAACCATCACCATCCCACCCACAAGAATCAATCAAACAAACAAAAAAACCTCCAAGCTCTCATGAAATGAGAAAGAAGAAACTGACCTTTGGAGCAATGCACATGCGCTTGTTGCTCTGGAATGTCTCTGAGCTGCTGAGGGATGATTCCTGTGCCATAGATAGAGGAACCTTCACAGAAGACTGCAAGACAAGAGGCTGACTCAAAGGAAACTGGATTGGCACCAGGTAGGAATTG
>VWYK01125302.1:0-10229 GCA_013399775.1 Semnornis frantzii | reverse complement strand
GGGGGTTTGGGGTGGAACATCTTTCTGATGAGAAGCTGAGAGACCTGGGGCTGTTCAGTCTGAAAAAGAGCAGACTAAGAGGGGACCTTATCAATATGTAAAGGGCAGGTGTCAACAGAGTGAGGCTGGGTCAAGGAGCAACAAGCACAAACTAGAACACAAAGTTCCACCTACATATAAGAAAAAAATAAAATCAGTTAAGGAGTGTGCTGGAGCACTGAAAAGGCTGCCAGGAGAGGTTGTGGAGTCTCCTGTATGGGAGACTTTCAAAACCTGCCAGAATGTATTCCTGTGCAGGCAAACCTGCTTTTAGCAAGGGGGTTGGACTAAATGTAATTCTGTGTGAAGCCAGGCTGGTGGAAGGGACCTCCAAGTCATATCCTCAAAGTCAGTGGTTCACCTGTGTTCATTCCTCTCTTTTCCTAAATGAAGGCTCTGCATTCAAACAGTTCAGCTGTACAGCAGACCATCATTATCTTTAAGTAAATTGCACTTAGGGTTTTTTTGAGGGATTATTTAGTAATTTAGGAATCCTGAAAGTGATCTGTAGTTAATGTAGCTAGAACCCAGTTTAGTGTGCTCTAGGGAAAAGCAAATTGCATGAAACAGAACCCAACTCTTGTTGTTGATACTCAGATAAAGAATACTGTAATAGATGGATTTACAGGTTTTAAATGAGTTAAGATTCTTTCAGAGAAATATATAGAGATTAATATATAAACTTTGACCATCTCCTATAGAAAACCAATCTTAGAAGTGCCTTTTGGGTGATCTATTACTTCAGAATAACAGAGGTTGGAGCAAATGTGCTTTGCGGAAATATTGCGAAAGCTGTGTTAGCTCCAATGCCTTAGATTGTTAAATGGACATTCTGTAAGTAATTTTGTATTGCTCTCAGTTCAACCTCTATCTGGGCTACTGAGGATGTAGTCACTGAATCTATTCAGAGTTATGCTAAGACACACAAAGAAAGAGGATCCAGCTCTGAAAAGTTTCAAATCTGCAGGACTTAAAGAAAAATCCAAGTGTTGTTTGCTCCTACAAAACTCAAATCTTTAGTTCACTATAATTTGCCAGAGTAGCTCACTTGCATCTCAGTCACATTTTAGAGAATGGCAGAACAGGATATTGAAGCTTAGAGGTGTCTCCTCCTTAGCAGCCTGATTAACAGATTTGCACTGCCACATCAGATTATCTGCTTCATTAACATGTTGGGAGGAAAATGGGATAGGTGGGAGTGTAGAATCAGGTTGGAATTCTTTTGTCTGGAGAAAATAGTTTGTATTTTTTTTCCCTTCAGGTGCGCCCACAGTTTGAAACAACCAAGTCAGTGGTGTTGAAAGGACACCAGAAGCAACACTGTGGTCCTCACAGGACCCAGAAGAAGGATTCCAGCCACAGTTTCTTTCATGTGGGAGGAGCTTGTCAAAAAGCTGTAGCCTGCAAATTTCTCCCTTTAACTTTTGAGAATGCGGAAGGATTTGCAGTCCACCAGTCAAATCATCTGAATTGCTCAAGGAAGAACAGCCAATCCAACAAAAGGACAGCAGCAAAAGCCAACATCCAGGTGCACAGTCAGGATGCCAGTAGAGAAATACTTTCGTTACCCCAACCTGTGGAGCCAGAAGTCTTTAGTCCACCAGGTACAGAGATTCCAGAGGTGCCTTCCGTAAGGAACCATCGATACAGCAGCACTCTGCCAAAAAGAAGTAGCCATATGTGGCATCCAGAAAAAGAGCTGGCAGTTGGTATTGATCCCTGTGGGAAAGCGGAGTCAGCAGCAGTACTGGTTGTGGATACTCCTGAGCATGAGTGTGGAGTAAAGGTCACTTGGAGACAGCGGCCTCATCTGATGAAATACCTGCGGGAAAGAGGAAAGCTGAGTGCTACTGACGTACTGGTGAAGGCAAACCTTAGTCTCTCAAGGAGGCAGGCAAAGGTAACATTATCTATTTGGATGCATCTTTGAACATAATGGTGTTACTTTCAAGGACGACGAGAGAAGATTATTTAAGCTGTAAACTGTGAAACAGATGCCTGATCCTCTTCAGAAACGTTACAGAGGCGTGTGGGGTGTTTTCTTGAGTGTAAGGGTATCTTGGGCTGGGTTTCCCTAGAGAACGGGCGGTTCTGTAAAGAGCTTTCTAAGTTAAGTGACTTGCTACAAGTTCTGTCATTGCAGGGCCCTCGGAGGCAAGCGCGGGACGGCAGCGGGCCGCGCCTGTAGCAGGCATCGGTTCGCGCATGTGCATGGCTGGTCCCTCCCCACTGAGGGCCGCCGTTGCCAGTGGGCGGGCCGATTGTCTCACCTCCGGCCAATCCTGCTGCACTTCGGCGTCGAGTTCCGTTGCCAAGGGGAGCGGCGGGGTCAGGCTGGGTGGCGATGGAGCGCTCCAGGGACGGGGGTGTCTTCTCCAGCCGCAGGTGAGAGGGGTCCGGGGGTGACGGGACCTAGCGACCATCTGGCCCGGGGTCCGCCGTTTTGGGGGGAGAAGGGACTGGCTATCTACGGGCCTATTTCGCATCTCGGTAACGATAACTCGGTGCGGCGGTTCTCGGTCTGGTTACCACCATTGAGCGGGCGGGTGAGGCTTTGGGTAGGCGGTGTCTTACAGAACTACCTGGGCCGTGGCTGCCCGGTGTTGAGCGCCTCTCGACCTCGCAACATCACGTCAGAGGCAGCGGCCGGTGCTGGGCTGAGTGGCCTCGGCAAGGCCTGGGCGGACCGAGGGGCTGTATTTACGTGTGTGCTGGCCCCGCAGATGGGAACAGGTACCCGCAGGGTAACGTGGCATTGCCCGTCTGGGAACTGCGACGACGGCAGGGACTCAGCAGCTGGATAAAACCTATCTGACGTGTGCTCAACGTTATGTATTGTGCATCATCAAAATGTTTGCGTGTCAAATGGGTTTGTGACGTCTCGGTCTACGCTGCTCGTTTCTAGGCATTGCTGCGCGTCAGTTTTGCAGCGTTAGTCTGCTCTTCTGATCCTAACGAATTTCGGGGTATATGGAAACATGCTCCCGTATGCCTTTGCAAGAAAGAACTGAAGCAAACTTAACTGATATAATAGGAAAGAACTGGACTTTGTGGTAGAAATACTGGAAAGAGGTTGTACACGTGGCATTTAAAATTATAGAATTGTTTTGGTTGGGGAAGACGTTTAAGATAATCAAGCCCCAGCGTTTATCTTACTCTGCCAGGTCTGCTGCTAAACCGTGACCCTCGGTGCCACATCTGTACCTTTGAAACACCTCTGTGGGTGGGGATTCAACCACATCTCTATTCCAGTGTCTGAGAACCCTAGCTTGAATAGCTCAAACCTGCAGCTATTTTAAATTAAATGCAAGGATATGGGCAGGCAGCAAAAATTTGGCAGAATTAGTGTGTTAAAAAAGCCACAGGCAAGAAAATTGTGTGATTTTTTTTTTTTTTAATGGAGAAGAGAAAAGCAAGTAAAGAAAGAAACCTAAACAGAGTAGTTGAATTATAACGAACACGTTTTAGAAGTGAAATTTATTATTTTTGACATACTCTTGGTGATTTTAGTTGAGGAAGAAAAGAGATGGTAGAGTTGGAAAGGGTCCACAAAACTGCCATGAAGCACTAAGAGACTTCTTTACATGTATCAGTTCTGAAATTTTTTTTGAAAAACTGGTGATTCAATGCACATGAACTTCCTTGCACAGATATTGGGCATTTGACAGAGCTGAAACTACAGGACATGATGCTGCTTTTCTGTTAACGATTGCCATATTGTCTTTCCTTTCTCTTAAGAAGCTTGGGTTTGTGTACTTTCATGGATGTCTCGCACAAACAGCTGTAACAAAAATGGCAGTTCTTGTGACAGCTGCTTCTTTCCCACCCACAGTTTGTTAAACAAATCATCTATTTCTTTAATTCTCTTAGTGTCAGTGGTTAAAGAAACCTAGAATAGATCAACCTAAATAGAAGTACATAGTTTTAAAGTAGATCCTTAAGGTCTTGTTTTTTAGGGGTCTGACTCTGAAATTAAAACATTAAAATATAATAAAATGCAAAAAGACAGAAGGCTGTATTCTTGAGAGCCACAAAAATTATTAAGGAAGTTGCATATCTTATGAGGAGAGACGGTGGGAGGTGAGGCTTTTTACCTTGGAGAGGAGGAGACTAAGGGTTGACCTCGTTAATGTTTATAAATACTTAAGGGGTGAATGCCAGGAGGATGGAGCCAGGCTCTTCTTGATGATGCCCAGTGACAGGACAAGGGGCAATGGTTGGAAGTTGAGACATAGGAGGTTCCATGTGAACCTGGGGTGACTGTGAGGGTGACTGGCACTGGAACAGGATGCCCAGGGGGGTTGTGGAGTCTTCCTCTCTAGAGGTATTCAAGAACCATCTGGATGTGTTCCAGTGTGATTTGCTCTAGGTTATCCTGCTTTGGCAGTGGGGCTGGACCAGGTGATATTTTCATAAGAATAGTATAATTATCCACAAACCACTGATTTAATTATTAGAATTCATTTGGTAAAATAATGTGGCTTGCATTGATAAAGTAAATGTGGTATGTAATAACTGGCGGTTCATAGCAGTGAAGGCGTACTACCTGTAAGGTTTAGAAATGTACTTGAGAACCATCTGACAGAATTTTTTTTTGCCCTATTTTTTTTCATGAGGTGGAATACCTTTATTACTGAACAACATGTAAAATACATATAAAGACATTAGAAGTATTTTATTTCTGGAGGACAGAAGCGAGGGGAACAAGTAAAAAATATATGTATATGGTTTTGTAAATATGCTGTGGGACACCTGGTGATGGATAGACAGCTGAGATCTTGGATTTGGGCCATCTCCAGGATAGGCTGTCCCTTGAAACTCTAGAATTGTTTCAAGGTTTTTCAGGGGGATGAAACTGAAGTAGTTTGTCAGTTTTAAAGTTTGATTGACTTTCATATAGACACGGTATAGCTGCCTTAATACTTCAGAAAATGACATGGTGGATAGTTCTATTTCATGGTTTTGAAAAGTGCTATAGCTTTTCCATTTGGGAAAGTTCTTTTTGAGACGTAACATGGAATTAGTAGTGTTGAATACAACAGAAACATTCAGATAAAAATAATTCTAAATCATTGTAAGCTTTTCAGATTTTGAGAAGAGAATCTGGTTCTAACAGTAGTATGTATTTTGGAACCTCATAGACTGATGAAGTTCACCTTTCTGTACACCAATTTTATAATACGCAGGAGTACTTAAAGCTTCCCACATGCTGACTTGAAAATGTGCTTCAGCTTGCGAGTTGCAGATGGCATGTATGAAGAGTAAAACCTTCAAGGTACAAACATTTTGACTGAGTCTACAGATGTTACAAAACAGTTTCAAATTCAGTGGTTTCCCCCATGCTTCTTGGATGACTAGACATGCATGAGTTAGTAGTCTGTGAACTTAGGAACTCTGGGATACTTCCTTGGTGTCTTCAAAAGTTAATGAAGAAAAAAGGCATATTGTCAGTAAGATTAATTTTAAAAAGATTGAACCCATGGACTGAAAAACATTGAAGAATTTCATGTATTTTTGTCCAACCAAAAGCCCTTTCGGTGTTTGAAAAACCATAGCATATTTGAGCTTGTAAGAAATCTTGGTGGCTGCTACACTTGACCATTTTATATAGATGCATCTTTAATATAATTTTTGGGGAAAAGGACAGAATACTTTGCTAATGGTTTCGGCTATATCTGTAATCTAGAGAAGTCTGTTAGTCCTTGGGGATTTTTATTTGGCCATGGGTGACTTTCTTGAAATTAACAAGCACTGGTTTATAAATTCCAAGGTTTGTAATTCTCCAAATCTTAGACAAAAGAGAATCATCTAAATACCTTGTTTGCTTCATCCCTTTTAAGTCTGAACATTAGAACCAAGAAATCTGTCTAAAATGAGATAAATCTGTAAATATTTTATGTATGAGATGTACTTCCAGGAGTACAGTTTTAAAAGAGAAAAATCTTTTGCTGGCTGCAGTTCGGAGCCACTGCTGTCAGTGTGAATGAAGGAGGCGATCACCTGTGAGGTAGGCAGTAGTGACAAGGGGGAAAGTAGCAGTACTGTTATGCCTGGCATTAGTATTTTTCAAATACTATTTTAAATTTACTCAGTAAATTCTTCGAACAATGAAGCGCCATTTTAAAGGTGAGCCTTGTTTTAATAGTCTTTTCAATTTCTATTAAGTTTTTCTTCCATCTCTTCCAATTTACAACTACCAAGGTTACTAATGGCCTGTCTTTGTAGAGACAAACATTATTTTTGTCTTCAGGTTTGGGTTTATTGGTATGGCATCCATAGAGGGACAGGTGCCCTGATTTCAACATCATGTGAGCTTTTTATCTGTGAAAACCTTTCTGCAACCAGACTTGCACTGGAACAGCTCCAGACTCTTGTCACTGAGGCACAGGTTGGATGATCTCCAAAATAAAGCTGTTATGTTGTAATTGGGTCATGAGATGAATTCTCTTCTAAGTGAATTTGTTGATAATTGAGAGTTGTTGCCTTAGATTACTGCAAGAATGTTTAGCTTTAGTGCTAACCTTGTTTAAAACATATTCTCTGGGATGTTAGAACACTATTGTTATAGAAGTCTGTGGTCTCTTCTATACTTCTTGTCCATATAGTGTTCTTATGTGAAATCTGGGGGGTGTGTGGGAGAAACACCAAGAATGTAAATCTAGCAGTGGTATTTTTCTGAATCACCTGGTCTGGGATAGAAATTAAATTTTACTGCTTCTATTACCTTAATGGCCATACCTACCCATCAGGTATATCCCCCCTGAGCCTTCTGTTCTTGAGGCTGAGCTTTCACAGTGTTCTCAACCTCATCTCATGTGAGAGACAGTCCAGTCCCTTAATTTTTGACCCTTTGATGGACTTGCTTCAGCGTGTCTCTCTCTTTTTTTGTGCCAAAAAGCCCAGAACTGGACAGAGCGCTCTTCATATGTGGTCTCACCAGTGCTGAAAAGACAGGTAGGGTCGCCTTCATCAATTGCTGGCAATGCTTTTCCGAAGGCCCAGGATGCTCTTGGCCACCGTTGCCTTGAGAGTGCATTACTGGCTGACAGTCAGCTTGTCCACCAAGAGGGTATCAATCCGTTTGTGAAAAAAGAATCTTATCAGACAGTGTATACTATATTCTGTCTCACTGTAATTCAGCCTTTCTCCCACAAACCCTTTGTTTCTCAGTGTTCTGTTAATTTAACAGCAAGTTCCTTTTTTGTTTGCCTGACAATCTTATTGGTGGTTCTTACTTCAAGGTGGGGGTGTGTGTGTGTCTAAGTCTGTAACAGCGCAGAGCATATTCCATTCAGCTTGTGATACGATAGTTTTATCTTAGGGGCGTGTTTTGCTTCCACACATACTATTTTGAAGCTGAAGTTGGGGGTGATTTCTTCTGAGTGGTTGTTTCACCCGAACTGTTTGTCTCTCCCAAACTGATGAATACTTTTGTGCTTTAACTTAGATGCAGCTAATGAAGAAAGCTCTAGACCACATCACTATTTGGCATGTGGAGAATCACACCAAAATGGGTGAATTTTTCAGAGGAACTCATTTATGCCAAATTTTGTATGTTTTTGCTGAGCAGTTTAAACTTGAACAGTCTTACTTTCAGGTGCATTTCCCTTACTTTTTAAGCATGAGTTAAATTAATGAAATTACTGTATTATGCAAATATGGAGGACATGGTGCTGTAAAGATAGCTTTGATTCAATTAATTACTTTCTTGGTTTTAGCCAACAAAAATAATGATTAGTCTGCTCGTGTTTCATAAGGAAATATTTTTCTATAACATGTCACATTGTTTTTCTTAAATTCCTTTCTTCAGCAAGCTATTCCTATTGCTCCAAGCTGTTAGGCAGCCATTCTACCACAACAACGGCAAAACGTAACTATCTATATATGTATGCATACACACACTGTTGTTTGTGGGGTTTTTTTTTTGGTTTTTTTTGGTTTTTTTTTAATATATATTATGCAGAAACACATGATTTTCAGTTTGGGGAAGGTAGGATGGAGTGTTTTGGTTTTGAGTAGTTTTGGCATGCTTCTAATCCTTGTAACTTGAAAATACCTGATAGTTCTAGAGTCCCATTTTTAACACTCAGAAGTAGGTAAAACAGAAGTTTTAAAAGGAATAAGTTGTCTTTGTGTTTCTTTAGGATCTTCTGTTGCAAGCTGTAAATTGGTCACATAGTGTCTGCAAGTTATTGGCAGGAACATGCAATGCATAGGGGATTCAGATGTGTTTTAAAGTGGAGTAGGACATATAAATCTGGATGCTTGTCTTTCTATTCCACCAGCCCACCCTGATTTGGCAGTTGACTTTATTGTAATTATTAGGTCATTTTATACATGTTTTCAAATATTCTGAGGTCCTATTCAATCTGTGTCATGTGAAATGTAATTGCCGTATTAAGGCATATCCAGGAGAGTCTTTATTCACAATAATTCACTCATGCAGAGGTGTTTCCAAAAAATAAATTTGCCGTGTCACCATTGTTCACAGCGTCACAGAGTGCCAAGTTGGATCCTGAGAATCATCTGGTCCAACCTTTCCATGTGATAGTGCAGTTTAAATGAGATGATACAGCATCCTGTCACACTGAGTATTAAAACTGACCAGTGTAAGGGAATCCACTACTTCTCTTGAGAGATTATTCTAATGCCCAACAATTCTCATGTTGAGCATTTTTCTTCTGGAGTTTGATTGTAATCTCCCCAGAAGTAATTTGTACCCATTACCCCTTTTCCGTTGTTCCCACAACATAATCAGTAGATGAAAAACTTTGTCAACCCATGTTGTGAAACCTTGCTCAAAACAGTATGCTTTTGGCATCAGAAATCTGCATAGTTCTTCAAGGGGTGGTGGTGTGAGGATCAGACATAAAACTTAATTTGCCAGAAAAAGATTTATATATGCAACAAAGCTAAACAGAAGCTAAAACTTGTCATTGTTGAAATATTGAGTGTTTGAAAATAACTTAAAATGGAAATTTTGATGCAGGCTGAGCTATATCGCTTAGGTGTGGCTGATCTGCAGCAGATCCAGTTTACTTTGGAAAATTTACTGGTAGTTAATTTAATTATGGAGGAAAGAATATCCAGTGTTTGCAAAAGAAACCCTGTTCTCTTGCCTTGGGCAAGGCAGAAAAAATTGCTAATCCTTACTCTTACGGATGCTATGTTAGGCATTTTCCCAGAAACAGCCAATTAGTTGTCAGTTGCAAGGAAAGCGGATGGGACTCCTCACTTTTGTGGATTGAAAGGCGCATTACAGATGGGTTTTGATCTTCAACCAGTTCTCAGAGGCAGCATTGCAATTTTTGTTTGAAATATGTATTTTAAAAGGTAAAGATTATTCTTAATATTATTTTTGGGAGTGTTGCAGAGAGACATAACTGCTGCCACCACATTGTTAAAAGTGCCCTGCAAAGGAAAAAGGAGTTAGGTGACCTTTGTTAGATTCCTGATATAACCAGTCCTCTGTTGAGTGAGAAATGGAGTATAATGTATTGGAAAGTTTTGGACATAGGTGGACGAATATGTTTGTGCATTTGAGGTCCTGTAAAGGAATTAGATCAGCAGAAACAGCGAAAAACTTAAAGATCTTGATTGAATCCTTTCTCTGGAGACTTTTCAAAACCCACCTGGATGCGTTCCTGTGTGAACTACCCTCAGTGATCCTGCTTTTGGCAGGGGGGTTGGGTTCAATGATCTCTGGAGGTCCTTTCCAACTGCTGACATTCTGTGATTGCTAATGTATAGGTTCATATTACCATCAATATTGAAAAACTGTTAGAAGGATTTATGTGCTGGACTAACAAAATACCAAGCTTGTTTGTAACAAAGTATGCTAAACTGAAAATCTAGTCCACATTGAAGTGAGCTAAAAGCTTCTGCTGGAAGTTTGCAGAATAGTTCCAGTTATCTGGGATACTTACACATCTGCAGGGCCATGCTTGTTTAGGAGTAAAAAACTAATGAAAGTATTTCTTCAGTCATGCAGTTGTTTTGGTTGGAAAAGAACTCGGAGATCATAGAGTGCAACCATTTACCCAGCACTACCAGATCACAGCCATGTCCCTCAGCACCACATCTCCATGACTTTTAAACTCCTTCAGGGATGGTGACACCAACCACTGCTGTGGACAGCCTGGTCCAGACCCTGACAAACCTTTTGGAGAGGAAATTTTTCCTAACATCCA
>VWYK01125298.1:5195-56687 GCA_013399775.1 Semnornis frantzii | reverse complement strand
ATCTCCTAACCTGTACTAGTGCAAAACCCCAACACTGCTCACTCCATCTCTTGCCAAAACACCCAAAGATCTCACACGGATGGAGAACCAGCCCCACAGGCACAGACCCTGGGGGAACAAGGACTGTCCTCAGTCCATGCATGGGTCCCCACTCTGGTCCTCAGCAGCAGCTTGGAGATGCTTGCACTCTGCAATTGGCATAATTATTAATGAGATGTAACCTCCAGGTATTGAAATGGGAGGCAGTTTCCTTTGTTGCCATGCATATGCTTCTGCCGAAAGGGTAATGATTAAAAAATGGGCTTTCCTAAGAAGCAGAAATGATTTTTGGCAACAAGTGTCCAAAACTGACATTGGCCTCGGGCATTTTATTTCCCTCAATGGGGTAGTAAAACATTATCCAGCTTTTCCAGCCTTTATCACTGCTAAGAGGATGAAGAATGGATGTTTAACCTGGGAACTCGAACAGGGAAGTGACTGGGAAAGGGATTTGCCCCCTTGGCTTTAACAGCAGTGCTATAAAGCAGCATGTTGGGATTCAAGGGGCTGAGATAAATAAGCTTTGGTTAAAAAGAAACAAAATATCTGAAGGGAAACTAAATGCTTTAAAATCTAAGGAGGCTCTTCCAGAAGAACCTCATCTCAGCATTAAGGATAGCCTGGCCATTAAAACAGAGTAATTAACAGACAACTTGATAGCACTAGGGAAACTCATGGCATTTGAGAGAGGGAATGATGCTCCACTCCAGGGAAGGTGGAGAAATGTGGGAGGAATTTGGATCCTGCTTTGATGAGAGGCTTTTCCACCAGCTGAGACACAAGGCTGCAGCCATCAGCCCCTGATCATGATAAAGAGAATCACAGAATAGTTTTGGTTGGCAGAGACCTTTAAGATCAAGTCCAACCCTTAACCCAGCACTGCAGGTCACCACTAAACCATGTCCTTCAGCACTGCTTTTCAATCCTTCCAGGGATGGTGATTCCACCACTTTCCTGGGCAGCCTTTTCCAGGGCTTGACAATCGTTTTTAGGAAGAAGAACCCTTTCAGTGAAGAATAGCTGAGAGGCTGCTTGCTTTGGGCACCCCTGAGATGCTTCTGCTCTTCCCTGGCTGACCAAGCAGTGTTACATGAAAGTGCACTGTGAGCAGCAGGCGTCATTGTTACAATTCATAACAGACTAATCAGGCTTTTTCTTCTCCTCTGTATCCTTTCCATCAAATCCTAGCCCTAGAGGCCTGAGGAGCAGAACATCCTCACAGAGAGAATCAAACACAGCAAATTCAACTGCTGCAGGAGAAGCTTGTCTGTCTTAACCCTTCCAAATAATGTAATTTTCCCCCCAGAGATCTAAAGCTCAAGTTTGCTAAAGAAAGAGAACTGAAGCAAATTGGAAACGTCCACAACTGGGCAGGAATACATCTCCTTAACTCCATCATCTCCTAGAGAGATGTCATTTGGGAGGCAGAGGGAAAAGAAGGGCACAGAGGCAGCTGTGGGCATCCAAAACTTAAGTGGTGACAAAACAGGAGCAGTGATGTTTTTGTGCTGCTCGCTTGGTACGTGAAGAGATTGGATGGAGAGGTGGGAATGGAGGACACGTGGTGGGAGCAGGCAAGTCTAACAAGTCCTAGGTTTTGTTGGAAATGGCAGCTCCAAATCAGCCTGTAACAGAAAACATGTGGAAATAAAACTGTCTTTAGCTGTCCAGCAGCAAAGGGTTGTTCACTCCTCAGAAAATGCATTTTTAAAACTCCACAAACACTCTCCAGGCTCTTTTATTAACTCTGACAGCACTTGCTATGGTCCAACATGGAGTCCTGATGCTCTCCAGCTGCTTTGGGAGGGATATTTGGAACAGAAAAGACACAAAGGAGTCTAAAAAATGTTCGTCTGCTTCCAGCAGTGCAGGAAAGGGGCTTATAAACACATCCAGGCTTGAGTCCTCCCAGCTCGGTGCTCCTCTTTGTGAGCAGAGCACAATTACCCAGCACCTCATTTAATTAACAGGGCTTTTTGCCCTCTCTGAAGGCCAGAGTACCTGGAACCATCACTGATGGTCAGCAGAGAGCCTGCCTGCATCCCTGGCTGCTGAGCGAATCATGCACACGGTGTCTGGGGGAACAGGCAAGCAAAGCTTGTCCCATGCCTCAGCACTTTGCTCATTTCAGCTGCAGCCACACTCTGCGATGTGCTCCCAGCTCCACCAAAGCAGGTTGGGGTGGCTCTCTATGACAGCTTCTGCATCTCATAGAATCAAAGAATCACAGAATGGCTTTGGCTGGAAGGGACCTTTAAAGGTCATCTAGTCCAGCTTCCCTGCAGTCAGCAGGCCTCATCCAGCCTGGCCTGGAAAGGTTCCTGGGATGGGGATCTACCACTTCTCTGGGCAGCCCAGGCCAATGTTTCATTGCCTTCCACAGGAGCATCATGGTGAGTAACTGCCCACTTGCAAACTCCCACGAGCCTCCCAAAATAAGCACACCTTGCCTTGGGTCTTCCTACTTCAGAGGCATGTTAATTGAATCACAGAACTACAGAATTGTTTTGGTTGGAAAGGACCTTTAAGACCATCAAGTCCAACTGTTAACCTAGCACAGCCAAGTCCACCACTAAACCATGTCCCTCAGCATCACATCCCCATGGCTTTTCAATCTCTCTGGGCATGGAGACTCTACCACTGCCCAAGCAGCCTGTTCCAGGGCTTGACAACCCTTTTGGGGAAGAAATTGTTCCTCGTGTCTAACCTAAACCTCCCCTGGTGCAACTTGAAGCTGCTTCCTCTTGTTCCTTGGGAGAAGAGACTGATACTCCCACATTGCTCCAGACTCCTCTGAGGCTGGTGATGGATCTCAAATGGGAGATGATGGGGAGGACAATCTCTCCAGTAAGGTGATGACACCAGGGCAGTATATTATGGGAAGAGATAAGGAGCTGGATTCCCACTCTCCTGGAGGATAACCCACTGTGCCTCCCAAGCCAACTGAGCCCTTAACCTTCTTAAGAGACTTATTGTGCATTTGGTGTGCAGGGCTCTCGCAGAACTCTGTCCTTCATCCTGTATCTCTCAGCACTGGGTGATCAGCCCTGCTCTTCATGTCAGCCACTCTCTTCTCTTTGCTTAAAAAGGATTAAGCTGCCTTATCCCTGTTACCATCTACCCTGGCTTTCGGCAAGAGGAGATTCTTCTATTCATAGCCATGTGTAATGAATATTTATATACCCAAATCTCCACTGCAGAGATCTGTCACTGGATTATTTGATTTAATAACACTTTTAGGATGATTCAAAGGCCTGTATAATTGCTAACCTCAGCCAACAACAGGGGAAAAGATTGAAAATTCCCTGGGACACCACCCCTGCATGTGCCCAGAGATGTAGAACCAAGAACCTTTTCACATGGCAACATACATGTGGTCAAGCCTCACTCAAGGCCACCATTTGCAGAGATATGCCAGATTTCTTTCTCATTTTTATGCATCTCAGTAAAGTTTCTCACATGCCCTTCCCTTCCCAATCTGAGCTGTCAAAATGGGAAGCGACAGGACAAAAGCAGAAAGATGGTGCTGGAGAAGATGGCACTAGCACTGGAGGGGGGGACACCAGCACCAGATCAGGTGACACCAGAAGTGGAGAATGTGGCTCCAGCACTGCAGAAGGTGGCAGCAGCCACAGGACATCTCCCCACACATCTCCCAGCCCCACCACCTCACTGTGGAGGCAGCGCAGCAGCAGGTTTTGGGGGAAACTGCCCTCATAACACAGGAGCATCCCAGCAGCCCAGGAGCAAATGAGGCAACTCACCTGGCCCTGTGTCTCCAGCTTAACCTCCTCTGTGGCAGGAGGTTTGGGGAGTGGCACTGGGGCGGTGTTACAAGGCTCCATCTGCTCGGTCTTCTCCACCTTCACCTTGACATCGTCCAGGCTGAGAGCCGGGGCTGCAGCAAGCTCCTTCTCGTCCTTGTCCAGCAGGTAGCGTAGGAGCTGGTGATCCTTGGCGTCTTTTTTCTTCAGCGCCTCTGGCTCCAGTTTCATGTCCGGGGTGCCCGGCAGCTGGCTCTGAGCCGTGGGGGTGGGGTTCGGGGCGCTCTCCTTCTTCTCGTGCTCCATGCCCAGGGTGGTGATGTCCGATGGGCTGCCCTCCTGAAGGAGTCTGTGCAAAATCTTGTGCCGCTCGGTCAGCGAGCTGTGGGAGGAAGGGCAGGAGCTGCTGGGAGGGTTGCCGGAGGCCAAGGGGCCGGCGGTGCTGGCGCAGGCTAAGGAATCCTTGCAGCTCGTGTCCACGTCGGCGTGTCGAAGCTGCTGCTCCGCCGTGCTGGCCAGAAGCTGGACAAGCTTATGGCTGGTGGTTTGGGGGCACTTGGTCTCCCCCTCCGCCAGCCTGTCGCTGGTGTGCAGCATGCCAGAGTCCAGTGGTTTGCCATCCCCTGAAGCACCATCTGACTGGATCATCTCGCTCAGGATGGAGGCGATCTCTTTGCTGTCCTTGGACTCTGCTTTCATGGGCTGCATGGCGAGGCGGCCGGGCGAGCTCTGCGAGCTGAGCTGTCTCAGCACGGGGGGCGGTGTAGAGTAGCCCACCGGCGTGCTAGGACCTTCGGTCAGCCCCTGCATAGAGTTTATGGGGGCGCTGGGAAAGGGTCTGGTGCCACCGGTACCACAACTGCCCCCGCTGCCGCTGTTGGCCATGCCCACGGGGGAATGCATAGTAGGCATGGTGGGTGAGAAGGGATTGCTGGGCACTCTGGGTCTGGGCACCAGCCCTGGGCTGACCCGATGCCTTGGAGACATGAACTGTGGTGGGGTAATCCCTGGACTATTCATGGGGGAGCTATTGAGGTTCAAAGTGTGGTTACTGTTCTGGGGACCGGCTTGTCCCTGGCTTAAGGCAACATTGGCTCCTATCTGGTTCCCAGGTGAACATCCAAAGCTGGTTTGGCTGGTGCTGGAGTTGCTGTTGTGGAGGCCGGCGCCTGCCTGCTGGTTCACATTGGTGGCCAACATGCTGCCGTTTGAGGGAGGGATGGAGGGTGGCAGGGCCATGCCTTGCCCTGGGGAGATGCTGGGGTTCAGCGAGGGGCTGACCCGGGGAAGGGACATCGTGGAGTTAGTGTTCTCCT
This sequence comes from Semnornis frantzii, assembly GCA_013399775.1. Lineage (NCBI taxonomy): Eukaryota > Metazoa > Chordata > Aves > Piciformes > Ramphastidae > Semnornis > Semnornis frantzii. Next base: position 51,568 of record VWYK01125298.1, on the reverse strand, counting down.
GGGGTGAGAGCATGCCGTGATCCCTGTGGGAGAAGAAAAGGAGAGGAAAATCATAGAATTATGTGGGAAAAGACCTTTAAATTCGTTGAGTCCACCCATTAACCCAGCACCATCAAGTCACCACTAAACCATGTCCCCCAGCACCACAGCTACACAGCTTTTCAATCCTGCCAGGGATGGGGAACTCCAGCATTGCCCTGGGTAGCCTGGTCCAGGGCTTGACAATCCATTCAAGGAAGAAATTATACTTCATGTCGAACCTAAGCCTCCCCTGGCAGAAGTTACGGAAATTTCCTCTGGTCTTATTGCTGGTTCCTTGGAAGAAGATCCTGACCCTCACATGGCTCTAACCTCCTTTCAGGGAGTGAGAAGGTCTCCCCTCAGTCTCCTTTCCTCCAGGCTAAACAACCCCAGTTCCCTCAGCTGCTCCTCACAAGGGTTGTATTCTATATCCTTCACCAGCTTTGTCAGCCCAAACCTTTAGTGCTGCTCAGGCAGCTCCTGCCTTTCCATGCTGCATAGCTCTGAAGCCCTGAGAGTAGCAGCTCACAAGTTCTAATGGTCTCAGCCTTCCCCTCTCCACCAGTGCTTCTGGGTCCATTTCAGTAGCATGGAAGGAGTGCAGCAGCTTTAGCATTTCTCCAGAAATGTGGGGCTGCGCAGGACTGCAGTTGCTCACCAGCTAAATCCTAAAGGCATCATCTTCTCTGGGTTTTACATTCCCACATGGCCAGAGTAGGACCATATTCAAACAGTGTTCCCCTCCTCCCCAGCCCCATCTTGTTTCCCCAGGTCCACAGCCTCACCTCTCCCTGTCCTACAAGTTTGTCATAGCCTCACCCTCCCCAAATACTTTAAGTTCTCCAGGGCAAGGCAGAAATGTGAAGCATGTCTATAAACCTCAACCTGAACACCCTGAGCCACCTCTTTGCAAAACAAGAATTAATAAGAGCAGCCATCACGCTGCTTTTCAGTTTCAGCTTCACTACAGGGATCATATCTCCAAACCAGCACCACAGAATACCAGCGGATCTTCCTTTCACTGTAGAGAAGGGCCACTCTGATTGCTGGGTGGCTCACCCAAGCACTGGCACAGCTGGGTAACAGCAAGGTGGGGACGTACCTGTCGATGACGTGGATGCCCATGATGAAGGGCTGCATCTCTGGGCTGGAGGGGTAGCAGAGTTTACACTTGGTGTGGGCACTAAGAACAGTCCCATCGCTCAGGGTGAATCGGTACGAGGGGCTGAAGGCTGTGCCACGTGTCATCACTGAAGGAGACAACCAGAAGCACATCACAGAACTGTTTTCTTTAGAAAAGACCTTTAAAATCATAGAATCATAGAATGGTTTAGGTTGGAAGTGACCTCAAAGATCATCTAGTTCCAACCCCCTGTCATAGGCAGGGACACCTCCCACTGGCACAGGTCACTCAAGGCCTTGTCCAACCTGGCCTTGAACACCTCCAGGGAGGGAGCAGCCACAACCTCCCTGGGCAACCTGTTTCAGTCTTTCACCACCCTCACTGTAAAGAACTTCTTCCTAATATCTAGTTTAAATCTCCCCTCTGCCAGTTTAAACCCATTACCCCTTGTCCTGTCATTGCAAGACCTTGTAAATAGTTCCTCCCTAGCCCTCCCGTAGGCCCCCTTCAGATACCGGAAGGCCATTACAAGGTCTCCTCAAAGCCTTCTCTTCAAGTCCAACAGTTAACCCAGCACTGCAAGGTCACCACTAAACCATGTGTCACTCAGCAACATGTCTACACAGGTTGTTGATTCCTCCAAGGGTGGGGACTCCACCACTGGGGCAATCTGTTCCAGGCCTTGACAACTCTTTTGGGGAAGAAACTGTTTTTTGTGTCCAACCTAAACCACCCCTAGTGCAACTAGAGACCCTTTCATTTTGTCTTCTTGCCTGTTACTCGAGACAAGCGACCAAGCCCCACCTCACTCCAACCTCCTTTCAGGAAGCTGTGAAGAGTGAGAAGGTCCCCTGTAAAATAATCATATTTAGATCCTATTTGTCTCAATTTTATATTTCCTGAAAGGTGAGAAGGTACCTCCCAGCTCGAGGAGTTCCTCCAATGCTACTCAACCCTTTCCCCTTTGGCACTTGGAGGTCACTATTGCAGCATTTACTTTTGCAGAAAGCATTTATCCAGCAAGGAGGACCATGCCCTGGCTTCTGCTTGCAGCTGCAGCACGTGCCAGCAAGGAAGAGGAGCCCCTTACCTTCTTGAAAGAGCTGTTTGGCATAAGAAGGCTCCCTGCCCTGTGGCTGGAAGAAAGCGTAGATGCATTTCCGCACCAGATCCTCCCAGCCTGTCCTGCCAGCGGCTCTCAGGGAACTGGTGTCAATGGAGATGATTTTACCTGAGCAGAGAGAGAGGAGCCACGTTACTGAAGCACGGAACAAGAAGTCTCTCAGCACGAATAGGTCCATAAATGTGGGAAAAAAAGCCAAGTCATGTTTGAAGCAGTGGCAAGAGCACACAAGGAGGTCATCCAGAAGGAGCTGGAGTTTGAAGAAGTTTCCTCTGAGACACACAATGACCTCTGCACACAGCCACAGCTGACACAAAACACAATAAGAAGCACCTCTGTATGAAGGTATCCTCATTGCTCCAGGGCTTGGGTCCTCTGATTCACACTCTCACCCAATGGGACACCCTGCAAGCCACCTTGCCTTCCCCTCCAAGGGTCCTCAAAAGCAAGACTTACCATCCACTTTCTTCCTTGACAGAGAATCACAGAATCATTTTGGTTGGATGAGACCTTTAAGAGCATTGAGGCCAACTGCTAACCCAGCACTGCCAGGTCACCACTAAACTCAGCGCTACATTAGATGTAGTCACTCCTCTTTTGTAGGCCTCTTTTAAGTCACTCCAAAGGACTCCACCACTTCCCTGGCAGCCTGGTGCAGACTTGACAATCCTTTTGGAGAAAAAATTGTTCTTCGTGTCAAATCTGAACCTTCCCTGGCACAATTTGAGGCCATTTCCTCTTGTTCCATTGCTTGTTCCTTGGGAGAAGAGACTGACCCCTACCTGTCTCCAAGCTCCTTTCAGGTAGTTGTAGAAAGCCTCCTCTTCTCCAGGCTAAACAATGCCAGTTCCCTCAGCCTCTTCCCACAATACTTATGCTCTAGACCCTTCACCGGCTTTGTTGCCCTTTTCTGGACATACTCCAGTACCTCAGTGTCCTTCTTGGAGTGAAGGACCCAAAACTGTATCCAGTATCTAAGATACCAGTGCCCAGTACAGGAAGATAATCCTTTCCCTAACCCTTGTTGATCCAAACCAGGATGCTCTTGGCCTTCTTGGCCACCTGGGCACACTGCTGCCTCATCTTCAGATGGCTGCTGACCAATGCCTCCAGGTGCTTTTCCAATGGCCATTTTCCCGCCACTCTTTCCCCACCCTGGACTATTGTGTGGGGTCATCATTTCAGCTGCAAGAAATCAGATGAGGAGTAAACTCCACTGAGGTGCCTCCAGCAGAGAGGTGTCAACCACATCGCTTCTACCAGGCAGCGAGGTCATTTGCAAAGGACAGGACCAATCTCATGATAGGAGGTCCTGCACCGCATAAATGCCCTCTGAACCCTGGGGACAACAATTTCTCTGGAGCCAGGACTCCCCAGCAATGCTGGGTCATTACCTGTGGTGTCTTGCTTGGTCACGAAGGATTCAGAAGGGGTGACGGCTGCTGGTCGAGGTAATCGTCTTGCGATGCATATCAGACACGACTGGAAATCTGCCCAGGCAGGAGGAGAAGACAGGAGCAGGAAGGTGAGAATCAGACATTACAACCACCATTCAACGTTTTCATTAAAATACCAGCACCAGGCTTGACGGCCACATCCTGCCCTGAAAGTGTTCACCTCAAGCAACCTTCTGGCCCTTCAAAGCAAATAGGCTCTGTCTAAACTCTCATAAAATTTGCTGGAACAGAAGTTTCCAGTGCTTGGAGAAATTAATTGTAAAGGCTCCTCAGATCTGGCAGCATCGTGCAATAAAAGTCAGCACTAAAAGCCAGCAACTCTCAGCTTGAGGCAAAGTCTTTGGTCATAAAGTACCATAATTTATTCCTTCCAGTCATGATCTCCTGTGCAAACCGCAGTGGATTAATCCAGCTAATGCACAGGGAAAGAGCGGCTGGGACACGGCAAGGAGAGTCAGGGCAGGAGCCGCTCCTGTGGTGCTGAGATCTGCCTGTAGGGAGCTATTTCGGGCCCAAAAAGTGCGGGCAGCACCATGGTCTGGCAGTGGTGAAGGCACAAGGTGGGGTGTCACGCACCCACATCACATCCCTGCAAGGTCCTGCAGCCACTGGGCTTTGGTGGGTAATAAAATACCACTCTTTCCTTACAGAATATCAACTGTGAGCAGCCCCAGAGGGCCAGGGACTTGTGGTGGCTGGAGGGCATCAGCTCAGAAAGTAAGAGGGAGTGAGAAGCTGCAGGGAACTTCGGGTATCTCTTTATGATGGCCATTGTCTGTACCAGGACAGTAATAACCCATCCTACCAGACAGCCCCACGGGTGATGGCTGGTCACCCTCCTGCCCACACTGCCATTACCACTCCAGTCCTCCTCCTGTCTGCACCTCTGTCCCCACCCTAGCCTTCCTCCTGCCTGCACTGTTATCCCCACCCTAGTCCTCCTCCTCCTGCTTGCCCTGACCACCTCAGTCCTCCTCCTGCCTGCACTGTCATTCCCATTCTATTCCTCCTCCTGCCTGCACTGGTCTCCCTGCATTGGTCCTCTTGCCTGCGTTGTGGTCTCTACTCCACTCCTCCTGCCTGCCTTACCCTCCCCACTCTGGATGCAGGACCAGAAACAGAGGACACTGTCCCCTACCTTCTCCTTCCTCCTTGAAGGACTTGGGCTGGGAGACGGTGAAGCACTGCATGACTTCGTAGCGCTGCCGAGCCTCCTGGTTCTCGGCGCCGGGCTCGTCGGGCGGCCGGATCAGCATCCTGCAGCTGAAGGTGTGGCTGTTGCGCCTGGTTGCTTCTTGAGGCCAAGGAACTCCATTTACTGGGGATGGAGAAAGGAGTACGAGAGTTGGTAAGAGCTGCACCATGCACACATACCACTTGACTTCATAGAATCACAGAACATTCTGAACAGAAAGGAACCTTTAAAGGCCAACTACTCCAATCCCCTGCAGTCAGCAGGGACATCAACTAGACAGGTTGCTCAGAGCCATTCCAACTTAGGATGGGTCAGACCTAGCTTCTCTCTGGGCCACCTGGGACAATGTTTCACCTCCCTCAGCATAAACAATTTCTTCCTTATATCTGATCTAAATCTTCCCTCTTTTAGTTTAAAACCATCACTCTTTGTCTTGTCACAACAGGCCCTGATAGAGCCCCTTTAAGTACTGGAAGGTTTCAAGAAGGTCTCTCTGGATCCTTCTTTTCTCCATGTTCAACAACCCCAACTCTCTCATGCTCTACTCACAGGCTGTGCCCCTTGGATTATTTTTGTGACCTCCTCTGGACCTACTCCAACAGGTTGATGTCTCTCCTTGCACTGAGGACCTCAGAGTTGGGCCCAACACTGCAGATGAGGTCTCCCCAGAGCAGAGGGGCAGAACTTCCTCTCTTGACCTGCTGGCCACGCTGCTTTGGATGCAGCCCAGGATGCAGTTGGCTTCTGTGCTGTGAGTGCACATTGCCAGCTCCTGTCCAGCTTTTCACCCATGAGCACCCCCAAGTCCTTCTCCACAGGGCTGCTTTTCATCCCTTCATCCCCCTGTCTGGGCTGATACTGGGGTCTGCCTCGACCCAGGTGCAGGACCTTGCAACTTGGTCCTGTTGGAATTCCCAATGACCTCTTGCATAAGGGGACAGAAGGAAAAGCAATAGCATGGGAGAAGAAAGCAGCTTTCTGCTGAGGTCAGGCATGAGTCAAGAGCACCGCCAGGGTCACAGCTGTCTGTGCCAGCCCTTGGGACTCCTTTGGACCTGTTGAAGACCCTGAGCCCAGGCTCAAAGAGCAACTACAACCCTAGTTGAGATTAGCACATCAAATGAGAATCCTCTCACTGACATTAATGAAGTGCTCCTTACATCGCTGGTAGGTGCTACCATCTCCATCTTACGAGCAGGGAAACTCAGGCATGAGATTTCTAAACCAATTCCAGAGCCTGGGAGGGCTCCTGCCTCTTGTTGTTGTGCTTGAATTCCCCCCAAAAGTGTCAATCATGGGACTGTTCCAGCAAGTCCAGCTGAGCGTCTCCATGGAACTGTGGAGTTTTTTACTTTGCTTCCTCTCCATTTGCAGGGTAAGCAAGCAGTGAGACCTGGTACTGCAGCAGCAAAACCCTTCTCCTTTGATGTATTTTCTCTAAACTGGCTTTTCCAAAAGCCTCTGGGTATCAGATGGCTGATCTTTCTAGCCCTCTACAACATCTCTGTGAATATTCATATTCAACCCAAGTGATTTTGCTACCAGCAGGTGATGAAGCTTTCATGTAACTTGATCTCCAAGAAGAGCTGAGGGGCTTGTTAAGACTCAGGGAAAGAGAAAATATCCAGCCTCAAACAGGGTAACCACAGGGAAAAGACGATGCCCGAAGCTCTGTAGGTGTGTGCTCACAGACTTAGGTGGTTTAAGACATCATCATATTTATCCAGAAGGAAGACAAGTGTGAATTTCAACAAAACACGTAATTTGAAGTCAAGCTACTCGGAAGAGGCTCAGCTGCTCCTGTGTTTCTTCAAAGGTGCGAGTAGATGAAGGATCAGTGATGCCTCACCCACCTCAGCCGCCCAGAGGATGCTCGCTTTCAGTCAATGAATAAAACCTTCTTCCGTTGCTTCAGATACCCCACAAGTGCCTTCACCACGCAATGCTTGATGTCTCCGGAGGTCTCTTCCAACACCTACCACTCTGCAATTCTGTGATGCTTCCTCCCACCCTCACAACTACTCATTTTGCTGGCACAGGGCACAACCACCAGCTCACTGCACGCACCGTGATCTCTTTTCACGTATCAAGGTGTGGCACATATCCATGCCAGGCACTTAGGCTCTGAAATCAGCTGGGGACAACTCTCCTCCAGCTGGGAGGACATCCTAAAGGAACTGGGATAGGCCCAGTCTCTCTAAACAAACACTTCAAAGTTCTCCTCCTCATTTTCTTAACGCTGTATGTCTCCCACTCTCTTCAGGCAGATGAGTCAGGTCTGCCACCTACAAGCCAAAGTCAAAGGAGAAAGTTTTCTTAGAAGACAAAGACAAAGGGAAGGTGACCTGAACTTTGTTATCCACCAGCTACTTACTAAAAAAGATTGAATGTTGATATCTCACAGAATCCAAGTGTGGAAAGGGCTGGAAAGAAGGTCTGGAGATCACAGAGTCCAAAACACCCCTGCTAAAGCAGGGTCACCCAGAGCAGGTTGCCCAGGATCATGCCTTGGCAGGTTTGAAATCTCTGCAGAGAAGGAGATTCCACAACCTGTCTGGGCAGCCTCTTCCGAGGCTCTGGAATCCTCACAGGAAAGTTTTCCCTCCTGTTCAGATGGAACCTCTTGCATTCCAGTTTGTGCTCATTGTCCCTTGTCCTGCTGCTGGGCATCACTGAAGAGTCTGGGCCCATGCTGTTTTTCCCTGCCCTTTAGCTCTTGCTGAGCATTAAGAAGACCTCCTCTAAGACTGCCCTTCTCCAGGCTAAACAGCCCCAGGTCTCTCAGCTTTTCTTCCTCAGAGAAATGTTCCAGTCCCTTCAGCATCTTCGTAGTCTCCACTGGATCCTCTCCAGTAGTTCCTTGTCTCTCGAACTGGGGAGCCCAAAACTGGACCCAGGACTCCAGATGTGACCTCACTATGGCAGAGCAGTGGGGGAGGAAAACCTCCTTTGACCTGCTGGCCGCAAGGTTCTTCATGCACCGCAGGAGACCATTCCCCCTCTTGGCCACAGGGGCACATTGTTGCCTTTTCATGAACTTGTCCACCATTACTCCCAGGTCCTTCTCTGTAGAGTCGCTTTCCATAAGGTCAGCCCCTAACCTGTGCTGATGCAGGGGGTTATTCCTCCCTAGATGCAGGACCCTACACTTGCCCTTGTTGAACTTCATGAAATTCCTCTTTGGCCAGCTCTCCAGCCTGCCCAGGTCTCACTGAATGGTAGCACAGCCTGAAGGGCTGTCAGCCATCCTTCCCAGTTTCTATCACCAGCACAATTTCACTGGGCAAAAGTTTATGGATTGTTACCTGGCTTGAGTCTCTCTCAATTTGCCAGTAAGGAACAACACGAACAATGACAGCCACAATGTCCAGCCTGAGGCCAGCTTCGCTGAATGCAGAGCAGCATTTCTGACAGCCCTGTCCTCGCAGCAGCTGATAGAAACCTGACTTCAAAGGGTTCTTACCTAGAGACTTTGGCAACAAGTTCTTGACGAACTCAGCGTGGTCCCCCACGTGCAGGATGCTGTAGACACTGGTGTTCATCAGCTCCTCCTGGTTATAACCCAGGTAGCTGGTCACGTTCTCAGAGACAAAGACGATCCTCCCTTCGCGGTTCACGACAAAGAAGAAGCCATCCAGAGCCTGTAAGGGAATAAATCAGGACAGCATGTGGCAATGTGTCCCAGAGCAAGGCAGGATGCTCTGTGATCATGGGCAACCTTCAACTGCCTCTTGCACCTTGGCTTTATCCCCACTTTTAGCAGTGACCAAATGACTCCACATTTGCTTCAACACGTAAAAGTCAGGGAACGGTTTGGATGGGAAGAACCTTCAAAGGTCATCTAGCCCAAGCCCCCTGCAGTCATCAGGGACATCTTCAACCAGATCAGGGTGTCGAGAGTCCCATTCAATCTGAGATGGGACTTCCACCACCTCTTTTGGCAACCTGGTCCAGGATCTTACCACCCTCAGCATAAATAATTTTCTCTTCTATCTTGTCTAAATCTCCCCTCTTTTAGTTTAAAACCATCACTCCTTGTCCTGTCACAGACCCTCATAAGAAATCTGTCCCCAGCTTTCTGACAGAGTCCCTTTAAGTACTGGAAGGCTTCAAGAAGGTCTCTCTGGATCCTTCTTTTCTCCAGGCTGAACAACCCCAACTCTCAGCCTGTCCTTACATCAGAGGAGTTCCAGCCCTTGGATTTTTTATTTTTGTCACCTCCACTGGACCTGCTCCAACAGGTTGATGTCTCCCTTTGCACTGAAGACCTTAGAGTTGGACTCAACATTGCAGGTGAGGTCTCACCGGAGTGGAGCAGAGGGGCAGAATTCACTCCATTGACCTGCTGGCCATGCTGCTTTGGATGCAGCCCAGGAGACAGTTGGCTTCTGGGCCGTGAGAGCACATGGTTGGTTCATGTCCAGCTTTTCAACCTCTGCCACAGCCAAGTCTATCTCCCCAAGGCTGCTCTTCATCCCCCTGTCTGAGTTGCCCTGACCTAGGTGCAGGACCTTGCACTTGGTTGTGATGAACCTCATGCAGTTGCCACAGGCCCAGTTCTCGAGGCTGTGCAGATTGCTCTAGATGGATCTCATCCCTCAGGTATGTCAACCGCAGCACTCAGCTTGGTGTCCTCTGTAAACTTGCTGAGGGTGCCACTCAGTCCCACTGTCTGTGCCATTGATGAAGATTAAACAGCACTGGTCCCAGTACTGAACCCTGAGGGACACCACTTGTCACTGATCTCCATCTGGACATCAAGCCACTGACATTACCCTCTGGATATGATCATCCATCCAATCCCTCATACACTGAATAGTCCATCTATGGAATCCGTATCTCTAGTTTGCAACCTCCTCTACTGACTGCATTCCTGACACTAAGAATTGTGCCAGAGGAGGAGAAACAATCATTTTCCAAGGGCCAGAGCAGTCAGGAAAGCTCTAATTTGGCCAGCTGGTGAAATTAAGCATCTGCCTGATTTGCTTAATTACAGCCCAGGAATGACAGAGCCTTTGCAGTGTGCAGAGTGCAGGGGTTTGTGGTGCAAGTGGCAAATCAGCCCTGCCACTGAATGCAGGAGGACAGGTGTGACTCAGACCCAGTCACACAGCATGGGGAAATTCTCTGCTTATTTTACTGAGGACATCATCAAGGTTTTTAACTCACTGCCATGGTATGGAGAGCAGAATGCCTTCTGCTGCTAGGAAGAGCTCAGAGCTGCAGAGCCCTTGTGATGAGCACTTGAGTAGGCCGATCGCTGATTTACGCTCTCCCAAGCATGGATCACCTGAAATGTTTCATCTAGGTGGGAATTCCTTTTTCTGGAGTTTAGTTCCTACTTATCCTTCTTATCAACAGCAAGCTTTAGTGCACCACGATCCTGCAACCAGACAGGGTCACAGAATTACAGAATTATAGAATTGTTGTGGTGGGAAGAGACCTTTAAGATCATTGAGTCCAACCACTAAGCCAGCACTGACAAGTCCACCACTAAACCACGTATCCCTCAGCACCACATCCCCATGGCTTTTCAATCCCTGCAGGGGTGTGGACTCCACCACATCCCCATGGCTGCCTGTTCCAGGGCCTGATAACCCTTTTAGGGAGGAAATTGTTCCTCATGTCCAACCTAAACCAACTGTGGAACAACCTGAGTCTTTAGAGGGGTGGGGATAGGGAGGGACTGGAACTGTTGTGGGGCACACAGAGTTTTGAGGAGGGAGGGCAGAGGGAGGGATTACAACTGTTCCAGGGATCTGATGGTTATGGAGAGGGGGGTGGGGATGGGTTTATTGACAATGTAGTAACTTCAATCATTGTTTTGTTTTCCATTTTCCCATTAGAATTCCTTTAACCAGAAACTCTCCTTGTCTGCATGGGATGGGGAGGGAGTGCAGGAGGTACCAGGAACTGGCACTGCAGAGGTGCAGAAACACCACAGACATACAAATCAGATCCAACGAGCCCTGAGGGGCACCAAGCCATCCTCAACCCTTAGTCACCCCGAGCTGTGAGGGCCATCACAGAGGAGTCCCCCAGGGAACACAAGAGACAGCCCCTTGGCAGGGGAGCCAGGAGAGAAGAGTCTATGCAGGACTCACAGACACAGCCCCACACATAAAACAGCACATACCCCTGCAGCTCTGGGCACCATCCTCCCAACTTGGGTCTTTAGCTGATTCCCAACCCCACCATGTTCCCATGCACCCCACCTCAGCCCCACGGAGGGCTCCTCCAGGACACAGGGTCTGACAGCATGGGGCCTCCCTGCCTTAAGACAGAGCTAAGGACGTTGTCCGTAAAAGGTCTCACAGAAGTCCAGCTAGATGACATCCACTGATTTTTCCTTCATCAGTGATCACAGAATCACAGAATCCTTGATTTGTTTAGGTTGGAAAAAAACTTGAAGATCATCAAGCCCAACCATTAACTCAGGAGAGCAGAGCACAGTGGCAGAATCCTCTCCCTCGACCTGCTGGCCACACTGCTTTGGAGGTAGCCCAGGATGCAGCTGGCTTCTGGGCTGTGAGCACACATTGCTGGCTCCTCTCCAGCTCTCCATCCACCAGCACACTCAGGTGCTACTCTCCAAGGCTGCTCTCAATCCCATCACCCCCCAGTCTATACTGATCATGAGAGGTGCCCCAACTGAGGTGCAAGACTTGGCACTGCCCACAACCCTCTGAGCTCCCTTGCTCAGCCAGTTCTCAATCCACCTCACTCTCCACTCATGTAACCCACACTTCCAGAGCTTGCTTATGAGGATGGGGTGGGAAACACTGTCTAAAGCCTTGCTAAAGTCAAGGCAGACAACGTCCACTGCTCTCCTCTCATCTACCCATTTGTGTTCTTTGCTAATTTAAAAAAGAACAAAAACCCCACCAAAACCCAAAACCCTGTAGCAGAATAAAATCTTTTGTCAAAATTGTTCTGACAGATTGGCTTCAATTCTTCTTCTTCTTCCCAGTGGTTGCCAAGACAACCAGCCTTCCTACTTCGGGCACCCAAAAAAAAAGCCCCAGGCTGGATAGCAAACCCCACCCAGCCCCTTCTTCCCAGGTGATGTTGATTTTGGGGTGCAGGGCAGCAGAGAAGGGGCAGAGGAGCTTCCAGGTAGCAGTCAATGGGGGGACAGCTTGCACACCCACCTCCCTGGCACCCCTAATTCCACCAGCAGCAGCAATGGCCATCTATCTATGGTTTAAATTGTTTCCAGAGGGTGGAGAGACACTGGCCAAGGTCACACAGGGACCCACACAAATGCCCCATCCCTGGAACTATTCCACCATATCAGATTGGATGGGGCTCAAAGCAACCTGAAGGTGTCCCTGCTGGGGGGTTAGGCTAGATGACTTTAAAAGTCCCATCTAACTCAAAAGATTCAATGATTCTATGGACTACTTGTTTGTGTGGTCTCTTCTCACAGGTAAATAGTGATAGAACAAGAGGGAATGGCCTCAAGATGTGCCCGGGTGGGTTTAGACTGGATATTAGGAAACTTTTTTTCACAGAAAGAGTGGTCAGGCTTTGGAATGTGCTGCCCAGGGAGGTGGTTGAGTCTCCAACCCTGGATGTGTTTAAAAGTCATTTGGATGTGGTACTTGAAGATAATGGCTTAAGAGTGAACTTTGTAGAGTGGGGATATCAGCTGGACTTGGTGATCCTGGGGGGCTTTTCCAACTGGAATGTTTCTGTGATTCTGTGTGTACCCACATCTACATGGATTTGAAACCCCTTCAGGGATGGTGACTCCACCACTGCCCTGGGCAGCCTGGTCCAGGCCCTGACAAACCTCTCAGGGAAGAAATCGTTTGCCATGTCCAAATTAAACCTTCCCTGGTGCAACTCAAGGCTGTTTCCTCTTGTCCTGTATCTCATTTCTTGGGAGAAGAGACCAACCCCCACTTCTGTCCAACCTCCTTTCAGTGAGTTGTAGAGAGTGAGGTCTTACCTGAGCCTCCTTTTCTCCAGACTAAACAACCCCAGTTCCCTCTGCTACTCCTCACAAGCCTGGTGCTTCACCCACATTGCCCTGGCACTGTTCAGTGTGTGTACACAGAAACAGGGAGTGTCCTCCTCTTCACCCCTTATCTTCCAGGAGACAGGAGGGTTCAAATCTATTGAAACCACCCACGACATCCTCTAACTCACCTCCAAATGGGGCTGGGGCTTTGGTTTGATCCCTATTTAGAAGCAGCTCAATATTTAATGTGGCTATTATGAAGATACCCAGAACAGCTTCAACTTAAGGAACTCTGAGCTCCATCAGGCTTGGGTGAGACTCACTTTCCAAGTGAGTAAACCGAAGCAAAGGACTAAAATCAGTTTACCTCTAGTGCAGGCCAGGGGCATCATCTGGCTTAGCACATCCCAACTGCTTCCTCTTTATTTCATGTTCTTGGTGCGCTGCTTTGTTTTGGGCAATAATAGGAGCCTGGCAGCATCACCAACAATACTTTAGCACCTACCTCCAGAAGAAGAGGTCCCAGAGACTCTTTCTCAATCACCCCTTGGCTGCTGGATGAGATGTCAGACTTCTGGACTTCATCATCAGCTGTTTTCTCTGTAAGAAAGGAAAAGGGACATTTGAGTCAAGAAAAAAAAAAAAAAGTGGTTTTACTACTGAATTATTACCAATAATAAACAAAACACTTAGCAGCCAAGCAATGGGTGATGAACATGAGAAGACTCCAGGATTTTCATTTCCTCCCTCAGTCTCATGAAGACAGAATGTAATTTCTAATTACTTATTAATTATTATAAAAGAAAGGCACTAAAAATTAGATAACAATCTACCACAAGCAGGAAGGGAAACCCCATCTTAGGCAGAAGCCTGCAGAAAGAGGCATCCAAAGTCAACATTTTGAAAAGGAAATGGGATATCCAGTGTGACACAAGCTGCAGTATTTCATCTGGAACTTCTCGGACAATGCTTTAAGGAATAACTGCTGGGAGGAATTCACAGAGAGTAGGCTGTGCCAAGGGAGACCTGCCAGAGAAAAGAAGAGCAGCTCCTGCCACTGATCATGGAATCCCACAATACCAGCATGGTGGGGTTTGGAAGGAACCTCTGGGGATCATCTAGACCAACATACCTGCTAAAGCAGTCACTGAGAGGAGAATGCCTGGGCTTGCAATGTCCAGGCAGGTTGGGAATCTCTCCTGAGAAGGAGATTCCACAACCTCTTGGGCAGCCTCTGTCTACCAGGTCTCCAGCACCCTCACAGGAAATAAGGTCTTCCTCATGTTCAGATGGAACCTCCTGGATTCCAGTTTACACCTGCTGCCCCTTGTCCTGTCACTGGGCACAACCAAAAAGAGTCTGGGCCCATTCTCTTGACCCCTCCCCTTTAGCTCTTGCTGAGCACTAAGATCCTCTCTCAGTCTGCTTTTCTCCAGGCTAAACAGCCCCAAGTCTCTCAGCCTCTCCCTGTCACAGCTCCAGTCCCCTCAGCATCTTTGCAGCCTCCACTGGACTCTCTCCAGTAGTTCCCCATCTCTCTTGAACTGGGAAGCCCAAAACTGGACCTAGGACTTTAGGTGTGCCCTTACTAGGGCAAAGCAGAGAGAGAGGAGAACTTTTCTTGACCTGCTGGTAACGCTTTTCTGAATGCACCCCAGGAGACCACTGGTCTTGGCCACAAGGGCACATCCCTGGCTCCTGGGGAACTTGTCTACCAGCACTCCCAGCTCCTCTCTGCAGAGCTTCTTTCCAGTAGGTTAAGCCCCTACCTTTTTCTGGTCCAGGAGGTTTTTTCTCCCCAGGGGCAGGACCCTACATTTGCCCTTACTGAACTTCATGAGGTTTCCCTCTGCCCAGCTCTCCAGCACAGCCTGACAGGGTGCCAGCAACACCCACGTGCAGGGATCATTCCTCATGGCAGTCAGCTGGGAGCCAGGAGGGATGGCGATGGGACAAGAGCCTCTGACATAGAGTGGATGCTGCTGCTGGAGGAGCTGAGCCCCAGCCCTACCAGAAGCTCTCTTGCTTTATTGCTGAATAATCCCTTAGGGAATAGAACACCCCAAAACTGGAGAGCAGGCCCCGTTATTTATCTTGCACTCCCCTGCAAGGTGCTAGCCATATTGTGCAGCTCCTCTGAGGAACTGGGGATAAATCCAGCAGTGAAAGGCAGGTGCCAAGTGGGATGTGCCAATGCCAGCGATCGCAGGCGAGTGAGCTGTGATGGTTTTGGTGTTTTAGGGCTGTTACATTTTTCTCCTCTACATCCACAACCATTTTTCCAAGGGAAAGTCGAGTGAGTCCCTTAGCCACTCCTAATTCATTCTGGAAGGGACAGGGGGAGTCTGGCTCCATCCTCTTGACCTCTACTCTTTAGACACTGATAAACATTGAGAAGATTCTCCATCATTAAGGATCAATGAGGAGGGGAAGATCCAACCTTAACCAGGGATGAAGCCAACTTCCAAGGAATACCCTTCTACAGGGCCACACACTTGGACCACAGCAGTGAATGGCTTTTCTGAAGCTACTCTAAAGTGGTAATTAAGCTGTGGAAGGTGAGCTTTGCCCAGTGCCCCACTATCCAGCATCACCATACTTGCACAGGGACAGATGCAGAAACCCAAGCCCTGAGTCCTCCTCTTGTCACTTCCACAAAGCTCAGATTCCTCTAGAACACTGTATGGAAATCAGCAGCTCTTAGCTTGTGTCACTTTGTATTCTAGTAGGAGGAAGGAAATTATCTGATCTACGAATTAAAAATGCTGTGACAAAACACAATCTGTGAGATTCAGAGCTTCAAAAAGCCAGGGGCAAGAGAGAGAAAAGCAAATTCTGGATCTCAGAAACCTGAACGGCTTCTTCAGAGCCCTGTGCTCACCTGCTCTACACCGCCCATCACAAGGGTCTGTTGGTGCTCCCCATTCCTTCATCCCCCAGCCTGGATTGATACTGGTGGTTACCCTGACCCAGGTGCAGAATTTTGCACTTAGTCTTCTAGAACCTCAGGAGGCTGAAGAGCTCAACATGAAAAGGTCCAAGTGTTGAGGATCTGCAGCCTTTTCCAGAGGGTTCAGGACATGACAAGTCCCAGCTGTGTGTCCTAGCTCCATCACTCCTGAGACACTGAGGTGAAATCCATCTCATAAAGCATCCAGTCCTGGGAAATGGACACTCCTGCCAGGCAACAACCCAATTCCATATAGGTCTTCAGCCTGAAGACCCAGCAAGAGGCACAATCAAGTTCCTCAGCAGTATAAAATGCAAATAAATCAAAGCTCTTGTTTTAACCCATTTGACCCTTACTATAAATTGCAAAGAACATACTCCAACATTGTCCTTGTCCTAATCAACTGCTGCTCACTCAAATGAATGGCAACCTATGACATCCTTCCAAGTGAGGGTGTCAGAGAGGACGGACAAGACATCAGCCCAAGGCACAACTCCCCATGAACACTCTCATTTTCCAGCTAAAGGAACCCCCTGCCTAACCACATACACTTCTGCAGCTCTCCCTGGAGCGGATCATGAGGTTCACTGCAGCCTTCCGAGCTGAGCTGCTGTTACATGCCATATGAATGCTCACAATCCCAAAGTCACCATAGTCCCATAAACCAGAATCATACAACCGTTTTGGTTTTGGTTGGAAGAGACCTTAAAGATCATTGAGTCCAACTGTTAACCCAGCACTGCAAGACCACCACTAAACCATATCCCCCAGCATCACATCTCCATAGCTTTTGCCTTCAGGGATGGTGACTCCACCACTTCCCTGGGCTGCCTTGTCCAGGGCTTAACAAATCTCTCAGGGAGGAAATTGTTCCTCATGTCCAATCTGAAACTCCCCCGATGCAACTTGAGGCCATTTCCTCATATCCTATCACTTGTTCTTTGGACTGACCCCCACCTCACTCCAGCCTCCTTTCAGGGTGTCATAGGGAGTGAGAAGGTCTCCTGAGTTTTCCTTTCTCCAGGCTAAACAAGCCCAGTTCCCTCAGCTGCTCCTCACCATACTTGTGCTCTGGACCCTTCATCAGCTTCGTTGTACTTCTCTAGAAATGCTCTAGCACCTCAATGTCCTTCACAGAGTTAGTGACCCCAAACTGAACCCAGTACTTAAGGTGTGGCCTCGCCACTGCTGAGCAAAGGGTGACGATCACTGCCTTGGTGTTTCCTCAGCTCACCAGGGTTAGCTTCAACCTCTACTGCTTTCACACACTGTGGTGATTCACCAGCTGGTAGTTTTCTCTTTGCAGGGCTCCTGATGGACCTGCAGGAGTACATCTGTCCAAGCCTCTAGGCAAAGGGCATTGTGCACCATTAGTGTATGGTGTATGACAGCACCAGAAGTAAAGATGATGCAAGACACCGGTCCCTGCTCTGATCAGCAAACATCACTTTCTCTGCCAAAGTTCACCTGGAACACTATTTTTCTGCTTCTGATAAACCCCCTGAGCAGTGGTGAGGAGCACAGAGCAAAGCATGCAGCTGATGAAGCAGAAGGAAAGGGGTGTATGGCTTTGTGTCTTCACACCTTTGGAATTAAACATTCATGGTGTCGAGATGTCTCCAGTAAAAAAAGGCTGCTTGTCTGAACAATGGCAGGAGAAATTATACAGTGCTGAGTGATGCAAAATTAATGAGCACTGAAGGCTGACAGGAAAGAGCAGGCACAAGGAGGCAGGACTTTGTTAGAGTCGACATTGAGATCAAGCAGGTGTAACATCTCCATCTTGCTGGGGGAAGGAATAAAGGCAGAAAAAGGCTTCTACCTCAGATGCGGAGAACTTAATTTGTTCCAAAACTGTGCCAACTCTGCACAGACAAAGCTGCAGAGATAAGAAAGGGCTACAGGAACTTCCTCTTCAGCCCTATCATGGCCTTCATCCTCCTGCATGTATTGCAGCACCATTATAATGATGTGACTGAATTCTGCTGCTCTGCTCTGCTTTGGTGAGACCTGTGTCCAGCTCTGAAGCCCTTAGCACAGGAGAGCCATCGACATGTAGGTGTGGATCCAGAGGAGACCACAGAAATGCTCAAGGGCTAGAACCACTCTGCTGTGTGGACAGGCTGAGAGAGTTGGGAGAGAAGACTCTGAGAAAATCTTACTGCAGCCTTGCAGTAATTAAAGGGACCAACAAGAAAGCTGGGGACAGACTGTTTGGCAGGCTCTGTTGTGACAGGACAAGGGGTGATGGTTTCAAAGTAGAAGAGGGGAGATCCAATCTAGACTGAAGGAAGAAATTGTTTAAGCTGAAAGTGCTGATGCACAGCCCAGACAGGGCATAGATGCCTCATCCCCAGAGACAGTTTCAGATTGGATGGGGCTCTGAGCAACCTGCTGTAGTTGGAGATGTCTCTGCTGAACACAGGACTGTTGCACTGGACGACCTTTAAAGGTCCTTCCCCAACCAAAGCATTCTATGATTCCAGTTTTGCAAAGAATGATGAGACTGTCATTTCTCAAGATGCAGCATCCTGAAGCCCTGGTAGGCTGCACACTAAAGCTCAGGAGAAGTTTCTTTTAAAAATTCACCTGTGGAACCTGTTAAAGCAGCTCATGTGGTGTAGGCATGTCAAAGATGTGAGCTCCACCAGCAAGGAGATGTCAGCCACAGCATGCAGACAATGAATAGCTTGAGCATAGTGAGGAGGAAACTGAGATTTCCCATGCAAGGAGTTCAATGTCCCCCATGGCCTGGCTTCTCCAAATCTGACTTTCTTGTGCCTCCCACCTGTCTCTGCTCAGCTGAGCTGTCAATCTGCACCTCCTGAGGGGATGGCTTCGCTTTCTCTATACACCAAAGGTATCTGTCATGGGTAAAGGCAAACTTCATGTGCACTGCATATCAGAGAGTCATGGAATCATTTAGGTTGGAAGAGACCTTTTAAGATCATTAAGTCCACCCACTAACCTGGTACTGCCAGGTCACCACTAAATCATGTCCTTCAGCACCACATCTACACAGCTTTTCAATCCCTCCAGGGATGGGGACTCCACCACTTCCCTGGACAGCCTGTTTCAGGGCTTGACAACCCTTCAAGGGGAAAAAGTTCCTTCTCATATCCAACCTAAACCTTCCCTGCTGCAATCTGAGGCTGTTTCCTCCTGTCCTGTCACTTGCTTCTTAGGAGAAGAGAGCAATCCCTGCATGGCTCAAACCTCCTTTAAGGGAGTTGTAAAGAGCCAGGTGGTCTTCCTTGAGCCTCCTTTTCTCCAGGCTAAACAACCTCAGTTCCCTCAGCTGCTCCTCATCAGACTTGTGCTTTAGACCCTTTGCCAGCTTCACTGCCTTTCTTTGGACACTCTCCAGCACCTCAATGTCCTTCTTGGAGTGAGTGGCACAAAATGAACCCAGTGTACAGAGGGATGTTCCCTGCCCTAGTCCTGCTAGTCACACTATTGCTGATCCAAGCCAGGATGCTGTTTGTCTCCTTGGGCCACCTGGACATACTGCTGGCTCAAATGAACCAAGAGGTGGCTGTAACACATATGTCTGGAGGTGCAAGTGCCACCTGCAGGCTTCCTGTGCTTCCCTGTGAGGATGTTGTGGAAGAGTGTCAAAAAAACCTTACTGAAGACAAGCTCTGTGGAGGCAAAATCCTGCTGTGGTTCCACCCTAAGGTTAGAAGAATATTAAAAAGTGTTTTGTCCCTCTCTACAAAGGGTAAGGAGGAAAAGGGCTGTAAAGGAAAGGGGTGAGTTTTGCCTCCTACTTTCCTGCTTCTCTTAAAAATGACATTGAATCATGGAGAAAAATAAAAAAAAAGAGGAGGAAAAAAAATCTAATCCAGCAGAGCAGAAGGCAAGAGGAGGAGTGATTTCTACAGGTGGTTTATGACTCTCCACATGATCCACATGCCTGTTACATCCTATCAGATCCTCTTCTTACGTCGAGGTGCTAAAGGATTTATTAGTTCTTGACAGTGTGAGATGTTTGAAAGCTCGAGGATGCAATAACCAAATGTTCACTTGTTAAAATGAAGGCGCCGCTCGGAGAGGTCTCGGCAGCTCTTCGCAGGCTCCCCTTCCCCTCGGTCTATTTTTAAGCTGCCAGATAGATTAAAACTGTCAGAGCAGGGATGAGAATTTTATTGACGTGCTTTGTAGGTGGTAGGGCTCCATAAAATAAACATACAGAGGATGCTCCCTGGTGCTGCTGCACAGGCTGAGATTTTTATAGCCCTGAACTGGGGGAGTTGGTATCTGAAATCAATCTCCGATACAAAACAGGTCCCAGAGGATATGGAGAGGGAGACTCTTCGCAGCCCTCTGCGGGGATGTGCTCTGTTTAATGCCAGACCACGGGGAAGGGCAGGGCGTGAAATTCCCCCACTCCCTGCCGACAAACTTGTCAGCCCTCCTGCACGAGGTGCAATTAATTACTCTGCTAACGGGGAGGTCTTAATTAGGGGCAGGGCACAGGATGGAACTTAGGGCAGAAGACCCACGTGGATGATCGGGAAACAAAGCAAGGACTTGGCATCAAATGATGATTGACCAATCTGATAGTCTTCTGTATAGGCTGATGTGACTGGCTGGGTAGATGAGGGCAGAGCAGTGGATGCTGTCTGCCCCAAGAGAAGCAAGGCTTTAGACACTGTCTTCTACAAACTGCTCATAGGGAAGCTTAAGAAGTGTGGGTTGGATGAGTGGACAGTGAGATGGGCTGGGAACTAGCTGAACAACAGAGGTCAGAGGGTTGTGATCAGCAGCACAGGGTCTAGTTGGAGCGCCATAGCTTGCGGTGTTCCCCAGGAGTCAGGATTAGGTCCAGTGTTGTTCAACACAGGAGAGCCTGAGGGAGTTGGGGCTCTTTAATTTGGAGAAGAGGAGCCTGAGAGGTGACCTCATTCATGTTTATAAATACGCAAAGGGTGAGCGCCAAGAGGAGGGAGCCAGGCTCTGCTTAGTGGTGCCCAATGACAGGACAAGGAGCAATGGGTGGATGCTGAGGCATAGGAAGTTCCATGTAAACATGGAGAAGATTTTTTTCCCTGTGAGGGTGATGGAACACTGGAACAGGCTGCCCAGAGGGGTTGTGGAGTCTCCCTCTCTGGAGGTATTCAAGACCTGCCTGGACATGTTCCTGTGTGACCTGCTAGAGGTGATCCTGCTCTAGCAGGGGGGGTTGGATTGGATGAGCTTTCAAGGTCCCTTCCAGCCCCTAACCTCCTGTGATTCTTGATTCTGTGATCTCCACCAAAGACCCAGATGAAGTAATGGAATGGATCCTCTGCAAGTTTGCTGATGACATAAATTGTGAGGGGTGGCTGGCACCCAGTCAGGCTGTGCTGCCATTCAGTAAGACCTGGACAGGCTGGAAAGGTGTCCAAAGATAAACCTCGCAGAGTTCCACAACAGCAAGTGTAAGGTCCTGCATCTAGGGAGGAATAACCCCATGTATCAGTGCGAGCTGGAGGCTGATCTGCTGGAAAGCAGCTTTGTGGAAAAAGACCAGGGAATCCTGGTGGACAGCAGGATGACCAGAAGCCAGAAATGTGCTTCTGTGTTCAAGGCCAATGGTCTCCTACAGTGAACTATGAAGAGTGTGGCCAACTGGTGGAGAAAGGTTCTCCTGCCCCTCTGCTCTGCCTCAGTGGGTCCACATCTGGAGCACTGTGTCCCCAATTCAAGAGAGACAAGGAACTCTACTGGAGAGAGTCCAGCAGAGTCTACAAAGACACTGAGGGGACTGCAGCATCTCTGTGATGAGGAAAGGCTGACAGACTGGGGGCTGCCTGAGAGGGGATCTTCTCAATGCAGATCAATCTCTAAAGGGTGGTGGGCAAGAGGAAGTAGGTCAGGCTTTTTTCATTGGTGCCCAGCAACAGGACCAGGGGCAACAGGCACAAACTGGAACCCAGGAGTTTCCATCTGAACGAGGAAAAACTTCTTTCCTGTAAGGGTGTTGGAGGCCTGGACCAGGATGCCCAGAGAGGTTGTGGAGCCTCCTCTGGATAGATTTTGAAACTGCCTATACACCATCCTGGGCAACTTGCTGTGGTTGATCCTGCTTTATCAGGGAGGGTGGACTAGATGATCCCAAGAGGTGCCTTCCAACCCTCAGCATGCTGGGATTCAGTGACTGTGGTACTTGCCCCACCTTCGCTCTGGCGGCATTTGCTGCCACAAACAGAGATCCAGCTCTCGAGGCACTTCCCATCATCAGAACATTAAGATCTATAGAGATGGAGGCCAGGAGAGGTTATTAGAGAGACAAATCTGACTCCTTGAATACCACAGAGCCATCAAAGTTCACCCATTTCCACCACCACAAGCCTTGAGCTTCTGTTTGGCCCAAACCTGACGCAACCCACCGCTTCCCTTGGCAGCTGGCTCCCAAAGCAATCAACTTCCCAGTTGTCACTCTGGGCTCCAGTCCTAATTTCTTTTTGTCTGGCTTCAGCTTTGAGTCATTCTCTGTTATGCTGGATTAAAAACCCTCTCCAGCAGCCAGCATTTTCCATTCTTGTTAGTGTTTATGGTGTCATCACCATGTCCCCACTCCTGTTTTTTTTCCCCCCAGATACACTCAGCAGAACTCTTCCATCTTCCAAGCTGCAAGACATCTTCTCCAGCCCCTGGCTCATTTCCGTGGCCCTCCTCTCTGACTCCTCTGGGTTTTACAACCTCCTTTCAGCATGGATACTGTGCCTGAGCTCCAGTTTCATCCCAACAACATCACTCAGGAGAAGCCCACCTTGCATTTCAACACATCTCAAGTTCACATTGATTGCCTTCACTTCCAGGATCTCCAGATCTAGCACCATTTTCCCAGGATAACACCCACTTCAGCATTTCCATCTTGTACTGATCTAGCAATGATTTGGTATGTTCTTCCACACCCATGAAGGTGCTGAACAGCACCAAGATCTAGCAGAGGCTCCCATGAAATCCAATTTTGAGAATAAAGGTGTTTCATCAGGATGAGGAGAGGTCCCCAGTGGTACCTGAGGTAAGGCAGTCACGTGGAGAGAAAATACACACCAACTTGAGGGTGGGCTGACTCCTTCAAATGAAAGAGGACCAAATGGCAGAAAAACTAAGCAACAACACTGCTAACCTGTGCAGATTTCTCTCTCGTTCTACAACTTTTAGGTCATGCATTCATCAACCAAGAACATGAGTTTTGGTTAAAAGTTGGATGACTTAATGGAGGTGACAAGAGGAGACAACTGTTACCTCCAGCATATCAGAAGTGGTAGCACCAACAGTCTATTGCTACTGGTAAGATAAGAAAAGCCATGTTGTCCAGACCAACTCACTCAAGTGAAGTGAAGTTCACTTGGAGGAAGGCCAGAAAAGAGCTGTTGGCTTCATTAAAGGAAAAGGTGTAGCTATCTAACAGCAAGACTCTAGGAGAGCTTGGTTTGTTGGACAAGCTGAGTGAAGGCAGAGAACAAGAGCCACAACTTCATAAAAAGAAAAAGGGAAGGGCAGTAATTGCCAAACAGAAGGAAGAATAAACCAGATTAAAGGGCAACACTGGCACAGAAATGACCTGAAACTCCTTTCCACCACCAACAGGCAGGTGTTTTTGTTTTCTCCAGGATCTCAGAAGCATTCCTGGAAGTATGAAGTTAAACAGTTAAAAGGATTGGGTCTGTTTGAACTCCGTTTATCTTGGATCAGCCTCACATTTGAAGGCTTTCAGTGAGCACCCACTGAAGCCAAGAAGAAATTCCCCCTCCCCTCTGATGTCTAATCTGGCCTCCAGGGTTTGGGTGTTTCTCTGCAGCCCTCAAAGATCTGGTGGAAAATTGGCTGCTGAGATGGGATAAAAGCTGTGTGCATCCCTCCCTCTAGCAGCACAAGCAGCTCCATCAGGGTTAATCCAACCACCAGATCTGGGATGAAGAAAGAGCTTTCCTCTCCAGCACCTGCAAACACTCAGTGACAACACTGCTGGCCAAGAAGGTCCTTCCTGAGCTCAGGGATGGGAGGCAGAGGAACCTAGAGTCTGCTAAACGTTGCTCTAAGGTAAAACCAAAGATCCCCTTTTCTGACCTCCCTTGAAGCAAACCAAACCAGGATAACTTCGATAAAGTCAATGCATTTAAAGAGGAGACAACAGCACCAGGCTGACAGTTGTAGCCCGAAGAGATTCCCATCTAATTTTAGATTTGACACAAACCTTAATGTGGTTTTCGTTAATTAATTAAAAAAAAAATAATTCCTTTAATTAATGCACACCCCTTAAAGCAGTTTTCATTTACTCCATTTCCAGGAGACATTTCCACTGAGATTGCTCCTCAGATACCACTCTGCTGCTTGCTTTTGTTCTTTAGTCAAACCTCAAATGTTGGACCCAAACTTCTGTTTGCGATACACTGCTGGCCTTGAAATCTAGGCTGGCTTCTTGAGCCTTCACTTGAATGATATTCCAAACTGTGGGGTTTTCATCTCTTTGACTATGCAAAAACTCTACAACTTGTTCTTCCATTGCATGAAAGTGTCCTCTTTTAGCCCACTGAAGGACCTCTTTGTTGACTACCCAAAATGACACCTGAATTCTCTGAAGCTAATGGTTTCAGTTTATCTCAATCTCTGCATGCAAGGCAGAAAGGCAGCAGTGATGGTGTGATGCCATCCTGCCCTCCTGGCAGCAGCACCCACCTTGAGAAGCTGTCCAGGCCACCAAGGAAGGAGCTCAGATGTGATGTGGAAATGCAGGGTCCAGACTACCAGAGATCTCTCCCCTGTTGCTTTTCTGATGTCAATCTGTACTTGGTAGAGTGGCCACTGGCTCCTGACTTCAGCCTGATCCATCTGCATGGCCAGCACAGCAGCACATCTAGGTGACCACTACATACTGTGTACAGTACTGTGACACCAGCACAACACATACAAGTGGAGACCATCAAGATGGTCAGGGCTGGAGCACTGACCATGAGACCAAAGGCTAAGGGAAGGGGTTTGCTTAGCCTAGAGAAGAGATGGTTTTAGGGCACCTGATAGCAGACTCCCATGCCTGCAAGAAGCTTTGGAAATGGTGGAGCCAGACTCTTCACTGAGATGCACGGTGAGAAGATGAGAAGCAATGAGTGCAAATGAAGCAAGACATGTTCAGGTGGGATAGGAGGAAAATTGTTCACCATGAGGCCAGCAAAAAAGGTTGCCCACAGCACTCAGGCTTCTCCATCCGTGGGGGCTTCCAAAGGGTAGCCCATCAACCCAGGCTGATCCTAGAGCCAATTCTGCTTGTCAAATTTGAGCCTTATCAGAAAAAGAAATGCCTGAAGGTGTTAGCTACATTATCCTGGCAAATCAAAGCCAAATGAGGGAGAAGTTCTCAAAGGCTCCTTCCACTCCTGCACTGGAGGTGTCCAGCTCCTTTACAGACTCAGTTATATGGACTTGGGCTAGATACTTCCTCAAAGCTAATGAAAGCCCATGTAGAGCTCTGTCCCTAGGGGCTGCAGACACAAAACCCTGCTGACTGAGGCTAACGTGGGAGCCTGGATCTGAGCAGAAGAAACCAGCTGAAAACCTTTAACAGCTCCACACTGTGCTCCTCTGCTTTGGGGTAAACCTTGCCAAGGGGCCTCAGCTCTGCGTCTTGCTTCCACACACTGCACGCAGGGACTTGTTTTGTGGGTTTATGGCAGTAATTTGATGATCTTTAATAGTGTCCCACATCACTCAGCTGCTGGGACAAGAAGGGGTTCTTAACTCAGTGCCTGAGGACAAAGCCTCCTCCTCTCCTCCTCCCAAAACCTCACACTGCTGTCACAGGCTGTGAGGAGAATCCTCTTCCCAGGCCACCACTACACCATTTTCTGACCACAGCTAAACACAAAGCCAAGGCTTTTTTTGTTCTCTTTGTAAAGCTCACCATGTGCTGCCATTCCCAAACCCAAGATGAAACTCTTCATTCTGAAGAGGATTCTATACTGAGGACCCAGAACCTCTCTGCTAGGAGCTGGACATGTATGTCACAAAATAAATCCCAGGCCAAATCTAAGCATATGACAAGACAGCAGGGAAACTTAATTAAAGGAAAGCCACTGACAGCCCTCTGATTGTATGCAACAGAGCAGCCAAAATCAATAATTGTTTCATCCACTTCACTTAGCCTGCTTCATTCACCCCAAAGGAAAATGACTCCCCCAAGTAGGTTAACTTCAAATGAGGGGGTGATCTGAATCACAGAATCAGAGAATAGTTTGGGTTGAAAGGGACCTTTGAAGGTCATCTAATTCAACCCTCCTGCAGTAAGCAGGGACATCTTCAACTACATCAGGTTGCTCAGAGCCTCATCCAATCTGTGCTGTATGGGAAAAGGATAGAATCATAGAATGGTTTGGGTTGGAAGTCCAAGTTACTGAACACCTTCTTTGCTTCAGTCTACCGCTAAGGCTGGCCTTCTGTCGCTGGAGGCAAGAGAGAAAATCTGGAGGAAGGAAGACTGCCCCTCAGTCAAGGAGGACTGGGTAAGAGATCTGTACCCATCCATGAAGGAGCTGGCTAAGGTTATTGTAAGCCACTCTCCATCATTCTTGAAAGGTCATGGATAACAGGAGAGGTGCCTGAGGACTGGAAGAAAGCCAATGTCACTCCAATCTTCAAAAAGGGTAAGAAAGAAGACACAAGTAATTACAGGCCAGCCAGCCTCACCTCCATCCCTGGAAAGCTGATGAACCTCCATCCCTGAACAGCTTGTTCTGGGATTCATCTCTAAGCATATGGAGGTTGGAGGTAGCAGAGATTATTGGGAATAATCAGCATGGATGCAAAGACCAATCTGATAGCCAACTAGGATGGTGTGAGCAGCTGGGTACACGAGGGGAGAGCAGTGGATGATGTTCACCTTGACTTCAGCAAGACTTTGGACACTGTCTCCCACAACATCCTCATAGGTAAGCTTAAAAAGTGTGGATCAGATGAAGAGATGGCAGGGTGGGTGACGGTTTTAAACTAAAAGAGGGGAGATTTGGGCTAGAGAAAAGGAAGAACTCATTTACGCTGCAGATGGTGAGACGCTGACCCGGGTTGCCCAGAGAGGTGGTAGATGCCCCATCCCTGGAATGTTTATTCCAGGTCAGGGTTGGCAGGTATCTGAGAAACCTGCTTTATCTGAAGATGTCCCTGCTGACTGCAGGAGGGTTGGTTGACCTTTAAATATCCCTTTCCACCCAGACCACTCTGTAATTCTGAGTCTATGAACTTTAAAAATCTGAGGGTCATCTTTGCAGGTGAACATAGTAACATTTGTTGAGGAAAGAGAATTCTTCACCTCATGCCCTTTTAAAGTATCCCAAGTAAGGTCACTTTTCTGTAGCATCATTACAGAATAAATTGCATTAATAATGATTTTCCTTCCCCCCCACCCCAATACATCTGTAAGAATAAATTCACAAGCAAAAAGCCAGGCTGAAGGTGTCACACATGAGGTGATGGAGCCACCACCAAGAGAAGTCTTGCATTGCAGAGGTGAGCAGCAACTCAAGGTCCTTCACGAGACAGGGGAAGTTGTACAAATCCAAGTGGATGCAGAAGAAATCCTTCATTTTGAGAACTGCAGAGGAAATCTGCTGGGGCTTTTGGACCTCAGAAGAGCAGAAACTCATGAGCATTACCCAACGTGTCCTGGCAGGGCCAGGAGCCGTGCTGTGGCTGGATCCTGGAGCAGGGAGCTGCCGGTTCTGCTCACCAACTCCTGCAGAAGCCGAGCATATGGTGGCACAGCAGGAGCAAGCAGCGATGAGCAAACGCAGGAAGGGCAGGGGGAATGAAGTCCTGAAGGATGCGGGTGGTGGAAGAATCACTTCGGAGGTGTTTCAAGGGCAACCTTCTGTGGCTGTTTGAGTCTAGAGGCGGTGTAATGAAAAGCTCAATAGTTTGATTTATTCTATTAAGCTGCTGCATTTACAGCACAGCTCTGGAAGGAAATTAAACAGAGAGGGCTTTTGGGAAAAGACTTGGTGGCTTCACCTTAAAAAAGAACATTGCTGAGGCTGGGAGCTCTACAAGGGAGATAAGAGGAGATAACCCCTCTGCCAGCTTCCATCTCCATCAGATCTCTGCACACTGCTCACCACCTCTTCCATAAACCGAAGGTTATGACCCTCTAAAAGTGGGGTGTTTAATTAAAAAAGAGAGGGTAAAAGGCAAACACTTTCCTCAAAGCTCATCTGTCACTGCAGAGCCTGGGGTCACAGAGGTATTGGATCAGAGAATCAAACAGAACAGTAGGGGTTGCAAGGCACTTGTGGAGATCATCTAGTTCAATCCACCTGATAAAGCAGGGTCACCCAGAGCAGGTTGCCCAGCAACATGTCCAGGCAAGTTTCAAATGCATCTAGAGAAGGAGACTCCACAAACTCTCTGGGCAGCTCGGTCCAGCACTCCAGCACCCTCACAGGAAAGAAGTTTTTCCTTTTGTGAAGAGTAAAGAAGCTTCCTTATGGATAACAAGGCTCTGCCTCTCCTTGGGCTGAGGGGTGACCCTAACCTCCACCGGGAAAGCATCGAGTACTACATCATCTTACAGAAAAGGAACAAAATAAGTGGCAGTCCACACAGTGCAGCTTTTACAATATCTCTGCTCATTTTTCACTCTCCTGTATGACCAAGATGACCAAGATTTTAACATTTGCAGCCACCCACTGTCTGCCTTCCCAGCAGCAACCAAGCCTCCTCCCAGTCATGCAGCCCCTTGACTGCTGCCCTCCCTCATTGTTTCTTCCAACAGCCTTCACATCACCTTTGCTAACCCTACAAATGACAAATGTTGAGCAGCAAAGCTGTCCAGCTTGTCTTTGTCCATCTGCTTTTGACCATGGAAGTGCTGCACTAAATCAAAACAACCTTCACAGAGCCATCATTGAATCACAGTGGTTTGGGTGGGAAGGGACCTTCAAAGGTCCCTGCAGTGAGAAGGGACATCTTCAACTAGAACTGGTTCTTTCTATCCTGACCTTGAATGTTGCCAGGGATGGGGTATCTACCTGGGACAGTGTCTCACCACCCTCATTGTCCACAATTCCTTCCTGCTATCTAGTCTGAATCTCCTCTCCTTTAGTTTTAACCCCTTGTCCTGTCACAACAGGACCTGCTCGAATGTCTGTCTCCAGCTTTCTTACAGCCCCTTTAAGTACTGAAAGGCCACAAAGTGGTCTCCCTGCAGCCTTCTCTTCTCCAGGATGTAGTCACTCAACTCTCTCAGCCTGTCCCCATGGCAGAGAGGTTCCGGCCCTTGCATCACGCTCATGGCCTCTTCTGGACCTGCTCCAACAGGTCCAAGTCTCTCCCATGATGCGGACTACAAATCTGACACAGCACTGCAGGTGGGGTCTAACCAGAGTGTAGCAGAGGGGTAGAATTCCCTTCTTTGTCCTGCTGCCCACAACCTTAGGCTAGTTCACCTCCGCGTGACGGATGGACATGTGTCAAGGCACAGCTCTGCGGCAGAGGAACCACCCCAGGAGAGGATCCCTGGCATCCATGTGCTGGGCTTAACGCCAGCCTGGGGGAAAAAGATCCACAAAGACTGGCCACTGCTCTGCAAAGCCCAGGCAGCATGCTCACAGAGATCCTCTCCTCGCTGACCTCCACGCTGCCAAAGACACATCAGTGGCCTTTTCTCTCCTTTCCCTGGACAGTGACAGTGCTCAGGCACAGATCAAGGCTCCACCATTCAAACCAACAGATTCAAAAAAGTCTACAGAACTTTTTGCAGGATGGACAAAGGCTGAAAAATTAACTGCCTGGCCTCTTCCTCTGCTGCATTTATTGCTATCTTGGCAGATGAATTTCAGGTTGCTGCCACAGCCGCAAACTGCTTGTTCTGCCAACTGTACATTACTAACGTTGGAAGGTGGCCAGACCTAGGAATCTTTTCTAAAAGCATTTGCTTCATACTTTAAATAGCAGCCCAGCAGGCAGGGGGATGGGAGGGAGGGCTCAGTCCCTGCATGTGATCCATCTGCAAGCTTCTGCTGGCTCCTCCACCCTTTTGCGGGTTAAAGCCGAGGATGATCCGTGGTGGAGGTGCAAGGTGGGCAGAGCCAGTGGGACGTGTCCTCAAAACCCACTGGTGCTGGTAGAGGCAAGGATGTCCTCATCCTCCTGACACTGCCACCTGCCCCTTCCCAAGTGTATCATTAATTAAGTTAATGACAGGATACTGGGGTTTTTTTTTTAACTGGTATCTGCTCTGCTACAAGGTCTAGCATCATTTTCCCCAGTGCTTGAGAGTTTTGCTTGCTATTGGGCTGAAGAGCGCCATTTGTTGGGATATCCGGATCTGGAGTACTGGCTGCAGTTCTGGTCTCCCTGCTTCAAGAGAGACAGGGAATTACTGGGCAGAGTCCAGTGGAGGCTACGAAAACGCTGAGGGGACTGGAGTGTCTCTGTGATGAGGAGAGGCTGAGAGATTTGGGGCTGTTTAGCCTGGAGAAGAGCAGACTGTGAAGGGAATCTTCTCAATGCTAATCAATAGCTAAAGAGCAGGGATCGAGAGGAGGAGGCTGTACTCTTTTCAGTGGTGCCCAGTGACAGGACAAGGGGCAGCAGACACAAACTGGAACCTAGGAGGTTCCATTTAAACATGAGGAAAAAACTTCTTTCCTGTGAGTGTGCCAAAGCACTGGAACAGGCTGTTCAGAGAGCTTGTGGAGTCTCTTTCACTAGAGAGATTCCAAACTCGCCTGCCTGCTCTGGTTTACCCTGCTTTATCAGAGAGGCTGGACTACATGATCCCCACAGGTCTCTTCCAATGCTCACCATGCTCGGATTCTGGGATTCTGTCCTGGGCCTGCTGTAACATTCCACCACCAAGTCCAAACTCTCTGTTATATGGAATCGTGTCTCCAGGTGGATTTTCTAACAGCATCAGAAGGAGCACAGCCATGTTTGGCAGGATATGTCACCACTCACAATGCTTCAGCAGCAAACCCACATCCTCAGCAGCTATCAAATATTAATCTGCTTTACAGCTGACAAACAGAGAGGAGGAGTAAGAGGAGGCAGGACGTAGGCAGGGGGACAACATCTAACACTACAACAAGGAGAGAAAACTGTCTCTGGCCACAAATATTCTGACTATTTGCCATATTTCTCCTACTTCCTTGCGTGAAATGCTCCCACAAGCAAGTTTGCTAAGAACAAATATAGATGAAGTTTCTTTTCCCTGGTCACTGGGTGCTGCACTAGATAAGCTGGCGACGCTGAGCAAAGCTCGAGGCATAATATTTTTAAGTAGTCCTAGTTAATGTTCAGCCCTGCTGTGCAATGTCAAGAAAACTAATGAACAGTGAAGTGGCAGCAAGCAGGAACCTGGGTGTACTCACCCACTACCAAAGTCCTTTCAGGGCCTGGGCACGACGTGAATGAAATCCAAAAGCATTTGTCCTGGTTTGCTGGGAGGCCCAGGCACAGCCTGGGCAGTGTGAGCTGAGTGATTTGTCACCGAGCTCACCCTGGGCCTGGCGCTTAGGGACATGGTTTAGTGTTGACCCTTACGTGCTGGGTTGAGGTTTGGAATGGATGATCTTTGAGGTCTCTTCCAAACAGATATATTCTGTGATTCTGTGTTCTGGATGGACAAGTTATTGCAGTCCTGGGGCTCATCAGACTGAGCTATGAGCAAGCAGGGGATGAAATTTGGCTGCTGAGGTTCTCTTGACGAGAAGCCCAGATCGTTTCCAAGATTTGGGTCAATACAGGTGGCCACCTCCTTTCAGCCAAAGCTCTTTCAGCCTGCAGAAGGCTCCAGGGGGAACTTAGTGTGACTTTGCAGTATTTAAAGGTGGCCTGTAAGAAGGATGATGGCAGACTTTTCATCAGGGCCTGTTGTGACAGGACAAGTGGTGAAGGTTTCATAAAGAGGGGACATTTAGACCAGATCTAAGGAAGACATTTACACTGAGAGCAGTGAGGCACTGGCTCAGGTTTTCTAGAGAAGTGGTAGAAGCCCTATCCCTGGAAGTGTTCCAGGTCATGTTGGATGGGGTTCTGAGCAACCTGATCTAGCTGAAGACATCCTTGCAGGGGCATTGGGAGTAAATGACCTTTAAAGCTCCCTTCCAACTCATAAGATTCAGTGAGTCTATGATGTGCCTGCTTGTGTGTATCCACATCTGAGCCATGGGGTTGGAGGAAAATTCAACATCTGTTATCGGGCAACATGGCTCCACTTGGAGTGTGCGGTGGGAGCTCTGGCAACGGCAGTGCTTGACGGATGATGTGCTCTCAGCACTAACAGGCAGTCAGATTCACCTTGCACATGAAGAACAAAGTGTATGCACTAAGGAGAAAGCATTTGCACAAAGGACAAAGTATTTAAGTGCATGAGATGGGCGGCCCTGAAGCAGGTGCGATGCAGAGCAGGCTGGAGCCCACCCGCAGCAGCCCCAGGCAGGATGCTGAGGTTGCTGGGAGCTGAACACACCCCACTCCCTCCTTAATAAACCTCACCCCTTCTTTTGTGCATTGCTCAAGCCCTTTAGCCTGCTGCAGTCCAGCCTGTGAGTTGACTTTCGGGGTGAATTTTAACCTTGATACGGTTTCTCAAGCATCTCTTCTCTGTTCAGCAGTTATGGCGCCTGTATTCACCAGCAGGAGGTGGATTAATGCCCCTCTAATCTGCTTGGTTGGCAGGAGAACAGATCTGACAAGGCTACATGGTTCTTCACCAAGCCTATCACAGCGTGTGGCAGAGTTATCTGTCCTTCACCTTACCCAGCCATAAAATGGGGTTTCTGCACACAGTTAATTGCTGATAAACTCTTAATGGGCCTGATCCTGAAAGTTTAACAAGCACTTCTGATTAATTTCATCTAAGGCATACTTTTAGGATGAATCATTTGGAGTGCATCCAAAGAAGCTGGTGAAGAGTCTAGAGAACAAGTCCTGTGAGGAGTGGCTGAGGGAACTGGGGTTGTTTAGCCTAGAGAAAAGGAGGTTGATGGGAGACCTTCTGGCTCTCTACAACTCCCTGAAAGGAGGTTGGAGCCAGCTGGGGGTTGGCTTCTTCTCCCAAGGAGCAAGTAACAGGACAAGAGGAAACTGCCTCAAGTTGTGCCAGGGAAGGTTTAGGTTGGACATAAGGAACAATTTATTCCAAGCCCTGAACAGGCTGCCCAGGGTGCTGGTGAAGTCTCCATCCCTGAAGGGATGTAAGAGATGTGGAGATACGATACTGAGGGGCATGGTTTAGTGGTGACTTGGCAGTGCTGGGTTAACAGATGGACTCAACAGTCTTAGAGGTATTTTCCAATCCAAACAATTCTATGATTACAAAGTGCTACCTTAAACCAGAAAACAACGGTGGCATCAAAGGAGGCAAAGCTTCCCCTTCCATATCACTGCTTCCATAAAAGCAGAAGGTGGCAAACTATGGCAAATGGAATGGTTAGGTCATGATTTTGCATTAACTCATGATTATTTGCTGTGATTTAGTGTCTGAAGAGACTGAAGCAAACACACTTACTCTGAAGCTTCCCAAAGACACCAAGGCAGGAAGCTGCAGCCTTACCTTGCTCCAACCTCTTCATCTGCTGGATCTGATCCACTGTTTTTTTCAGGATCTTGCATTTGTCAGGTTTGACACTCAGGGTGTCGATGTCCCCAATGTTTGCAGACAGCAGCTCCGCCAGCTCCTCTAAATATTTGTTCTCTTGCTCCCGTCGCCGCTTTTCATTGCTGTTAGAGAAGGGGAAAATAATTAAAAGTCACATTAATAACTTCTTCTAACTGCACAGTTTAGTCCCACTTGGGTACTGGAAAAGAACCCTAATATACAAGTACTGGTTGCAGTAATAACCATGCTACAATCAAAGGATCCCACCTGGATGCGTTCCTCTGCAAACTACCCTAGGGGATCCTGCCTTGGCAGGGAGGTTGGACTCAGTGATCCCTGGAGCTCCAACCCCTAAAGTTCTGTGATTCTGTGAAAGGATCAAAAAATACTGGGGAATTCATTCAGGCTCTTTTCTGATTTTATGCATATAATCAAAATGTGCATATTGAGGAGTCTAGAGCACAAAATCTGCTGAAGAGTAGCTGAGGGGAACTGGGGTTTTTTTAGCCTGGAGAAAAGGAGGTTGAGGCGAGACCATTGTGCTCCCAAAAGGAGGCTGGAGTGAGGCAGAGGAAATGGCCTCAAGTTGTGCCAGGGGAGGTTTACGTTGGACACAAGGAACAATTTCTTCCCCAAAGGGTTGTCAAGACCTGGAACAGACTGCCCAGAGCAGTGGTGGAATCCATGGAGATGTGATGCTGAAGGGCAAGGTTTGGCACTGACCTCTTTTCAGTGGTCAACAGCAATAAGACAAGGACCAATGGCTACAAATTGGAACATAGGAGGTTTCATCTCAACATGAGGAGAAACTTCTTTACAGTGAGGGTGACAGAGTCCTGGAGCAGGCTGCCCAGAGAGGTTGTAAAGTCTCCTTCTCTAGAGACTTTCAAAATTCATCTGGAGGCACTCTTGTGCAAACTCCCTAAGGGATCCTGCCTTGGCAGGGAGGTTGGACTCGATGATCTCTGGAGGTTCCTTCCAGCTGCTAAAATTCTGTGATTCTGTGGTGATCTGGCAGTGCTGGATTAATGGTTGAAGTTGATGATCTTATATGTCTCTTCCAACCAAAATAAAGCTGTGATTCCAAGATTAATGACAAGGAAGATAAATGGGTCTATCCAGACACTCCAAACAAAAGCAGACTCCTGCATTCAGATCTCCACCTTCCTCTCAAGAATAGTTATGAGTTACAGCAAAACTATTCAAAAATAGTTACACACAGCCTCTTATTTTCCCCCTATTCCAGCTGTCACCAAGTTTAATCCTAAATTCATACATAAAAAGTAGCAACATTCGCCAGAGTTCAGTGAAAATCAGAACCAACAACGACAGGATGAAAATCAAAAATATTCATGAGCTTAACCTTTGTGTCCCAGCTAAAGCAGCTTTTCCTTTAGCTTGTGGCTGCTGCAGAAACCCAACACTCTCCCACCAACTATTTGTAAATTCTGGGAATTGAGACTACAGTATTTACATGCTGTGACAGGGCCACCACTGAAGCCACCCTGGACACTGTCTTACACTCTTTCACCAAAGATGTTCTAAGAATCAAACCTGCCAAAACAAACTGAGACACAGCTTCTCTAAATACCTTCCTCTACATGAGGTTTCTCTACTCAGTCTCCTCTGCTGATGAGGTTCAACAAGGCCATGTGAAAGGTCCTGATGAGGTTCAACAAGGCCATGTGAAAGGTCCTGCACCCAGGTAAGTATCAGCACAGGCCTGGGCATAAAGGGATGGAGAGTAGCCCTGTAGAGGACTTAGAGGTGCTGATGGGTGAAAAGCTGAACCAGAACCAGCAATGTGAGCTCACAGTGCAGAAGCCAACCATATGCTGGGCTGCATCCAAAGCAGCATGGCCAGCAAGTCAAGGGAGGGGATATTTCCCCTCTGCTCTGCTCTGGTGAGACCCCACTTGCAGTGCTGTGTTCATATCTGGGTCCTTGGCACAGAAGAGACATGGACCTGTTAGAGTAGACCCAGAGGAGGCCACAGAAATGATGCAAGTGCTGGAACCCCTCAACTGTGAGGGCAGGCTGAGGGAGTTGGGGTTGTTCAGCCTGGAGAAGACGAGGCTCCAGGGAGACCTTGTCGTGGTCTTCCAGTACTTAAAGAGGCCTCTAAGAAAGGTCTTCCAAGTCAAACCATTCTATGATTCTATATATCGACCACAGGATGAAATAAGGAAACCTCAAAACACCCAACATGGCTCTAGAGTGCCATTTGTGATTCCTTTTTCAAGTCATTTTTCAAGACACCTAACTTTTGCGGCCTCTCCAGGATGCCCAGTACTCCAGTTAGATACTACTGCCTGGAAATCTCTTAACATTTACTATACATCAGGAGGCTGCTAAGATGCCTGTGGGCACGGTGAGATGTTCCTGGCTTCAAAGAGACCCCATTGCTCATGGCGGGACTGAGAAAACACAACTGCCACTGAATCCAAAAGTCCAGCTTGGTAGGAGATCTGTGTCACGCTGCAGATGCCATTTTGTTGTTCTACATAGTAAAGCAAGCTCTGCTAATAGCTGAAGGCTTAAATAAGAGCCTTGGTTTGTCATGTCTACTGAGAGTGCAAGTCCACTACAGCATGAATATACCTTGCTAACTCTGCAGACATCCTTTAGAAACCATAGCTGTCCAAAAGAGGGTGAGACACCACCAGCTCACTCTTCTAAGGAGCCCCTTGGACAGGCTGCACAGATTCTTCTTCATTTTTCCCTAATTCCACTTTATCAGCTCAATATCCAGGTCTGACAGATATGCAGGTAGGCTTTGGGCATTTTTATGCTCCTTACACTTGCTCTCACATGAAAACACCTGATGACTGCAGAGATGAAACTCCCTTGATGAACCACCCCTTGTGCACTCTCAATTACCTCACTTCTGTGTCTCCCCAGGTGCTGTCACAGCCTAGAGGAGCAACAGCAATAACTTATCTTCCTTTAAACCTGCAGCAGCAAAAGAATCCAAAAGGAAAGGGGAAAAATAAAGGCAAGGTCCAGAGAACAGAGTTGTGTTTCTGCCTGGGTCATCAGTCCCAGGAAGTGCCATGAGTAAGATATTCCATGGAAACAGAAACTCCTCTGCAAAACAAGGCTTGGGTGAGAGTGGGCAAGAGGCCTCACTTCCTGGGCAGGCAGCTGCCTACTGGTACTAAGGGGTAGCAGGCAGCAGTGACAGCTTTACAGTGGTAGGTTGAAACTGAGCCAGCAGTATGCCCAGGTGGCCAAGAAAGCCAACAGCATCCTGACTTGTATCAGTAGGACTAGGGCAGGGATTGTCTCCCTGTACTCCGCTCTAGTGAGGGCACATTTGGAATGCTGGGTTCAGTTTTGGGCCCCTCACTCCAAGAAGGACATTGAGGTGCTGCAGTGTGTCCAAAGAAGGGTAGCAGAGGTGCCAAAGGGTCTAGAGCACAAGTCTTGTGAGGAGTGGCTGAGGCAAGGAGGGGTTGTGTAATCTGGAGAGAAGGAGGTTGAAGGGAGACTTTCTTGCTCTCTACAACTCCCTAAAAGAAGACTGGAATGTGGTGGGAGTTGGTCTCTTCTCCCAAGGAACAAGCTTTACGCCAAAAGGAAACAGCCTCAAGCTGCAGCAGGGGAGGTTTAGGTTGGAGCTGATGAACAATGTCTTCCCCAAAAGGGTTGATAAGCCTTGGAACAGGCTGCACAGGGCAGTGGTGGAGTCCTCGTCACTGGAGAGACTGAAAAGCTATGTAGATGTGGTGATGAGGGACATGGTTTAGTGGTCAGCTGGCAGTGCTGGGTTAAAGGTTGGGCTTGATCTTAAAGGTCTCTTCCAACCAAAACTATTCTGTGAGTCTGTGATCTTTCCAAGTTGGATGTGCATCTGCTGCAAAAGTGCTGGCTCCAGCACTAGACCTCAGCCTCTCTTTGCACGGGTATCGGTGACACCAGTGCTGGCACCTTCCCTGGCAATGGGCAGGCAAATGCTTCTCCAAGCAGCTGAGTGTTTCAGTTAAGGTCAAATTAATTCTTAGCTCTTCCTGCAAATCAAAAAGCGACAGCAGAGGGGAGAGAAAAAAAATCCCTCTGTTGTGGGTGAGCTCATTTCATGAAAACCCTTAATGTTGCCGTTGCTGTGGCAACTTTCAAATTGTAGGAGGGAGAATTGGCCAATTTTCCTTACATAAAAGCATCATGAGAATATTGCAGCAGTGGGCTGCTCTTTATCACTCCCAAGTATCAGCAGAAGCAATAGTTAAACCCTCCAGGTTTTAACAAAGGGGGTTTGAAGTTGATTTTGCTCTGGAGTATGTTATGGAGGACCCTGGCTAGCTTGTGGAGGAGGGCAAAGTCCCTCCCCACCATGGCTGTGAGTCAGGAGTTGGTCTGAAAGAAGGAAGATGTAGCACTGGAAGTCTTTATCTCTTTTGAATGTTGGTAACGTGCTCCAGCTGCAGTGTTTGGGGTTGGATAGCCAACTCAATAAAGCTCTTCTACAAATGCTTGTAGGTGCTCTGTGGCTCTAAAAACTCATGGTGCTTGGGCAAAAAAAAGATTATCATCCAGAAGTTTCTGCTTCTCTATGATCAGCTTGCTCTTTGTCCTATATATTTTGAAAGACCTCTGGTGTCAGCAGATTTCTCGGGGTGGTTGCAGTTTAGGAAACAAACCACAAGAGATCTGCTTTCCAAAGGCAGGCCAAATGAAGCAAAGTCAGGTGTGTGATTGTTCACCTGGAGAGCAATCTCTTCAAGAAGAGATGTCCAAGCCCACCTTGCTATCCATGGCTCTCTCAGGGGGATTCAAGGACCAACAGCTTCAACCCACACTCACTGCTGGGGTGAGGACCAGCTCTGAGACCAGCCTGGAGACAGCAATGAGGGCTACAGAGCTCTGACTCATGTGACTCAACCAGAAAGGAAAAATATTCTACATGACTACCAAAATATTTTGCAGAATAGAATTGTTATCACAATGTCTTCTGCAACGGAATGGCTCAGCTAAGCCAGGACCCACAGGGCCTTCATGTTTCAACTCTACAGAAGCGAGATGCGGCAACTGGAATAAACTTGCAACAAACAAGTACAGAAATCCTTAACCCACCACTTCAGGTGTCTCTACTGGAACCCCATTTCCTTCACATTTGGTGTCTATAATATCATGTGTCAGGCTGGAAAGAAAGATGGAGGGACACCTCATGAAGTTCAGCAAGAGCAAGTGTAGGGTCCTGCACCTGAGGAGGAATAACCTACTGTACCAGGACAGACTTGGGGTTGCCCTGCTGGAAAGCAGCTCTGCAGAGAATAACCTGAGAGGAATGGTGGACAACAAGTTGCCCATAAGCCAGCAATGTGTCTTCATGGCCAAGAAGGTCAGTGGTCTCCTGGGCTGGATTAATAAAAGTGTGGCCAGCAGGTCAAAGAAGGTTCTCTTCCTTCTCTACTCTGGCTTAGTGATGCCAGCTGGACTCCCAGCTCAAATTCTGAGCTTCCCAGTTCAAGAGAGATAAGGAAATGCTTGAGAGAGTCCAGCAGAGGCTACAAAGATGCTGAGGACACTGAAGGATCTCTCTGAGGAGGAAAGACCTGGGGCTGTTCAGCCTGGAGAAGGGCAGACTGAGAGGGGATCTTCTCAAAGCTGATCAACAGCTAAAAGGGTTGGGGGCAGAGGATGGGGCCAGACTCTCTCCAGTGGTGTCCAGCAGTAGGACAAGGAGCAAATGGCACAAACTGGAACCCAGGAGGTTCCATCTGAACAGGAGGAAAAACTTTTTCCCTATGAGTCTTCTGGAGTACTGGAACAGGCTGCCCAGAGAGGTTGTGCAGGTTCTAAACCCACCTGGACTTTGTAGTCCTGGGCAATTTGCTGTGTGTGACCCTGCTTTTTCAAGTGGGTAGGTGTAGAAGATCTTCAGAGGTCCCTTCCAACCCCCACCATGCTGGGATTCTGTGTATGGAGTGTAAGTGATAGAAAATGCACCTGGGCCTTGCTTAGTGCATCAATATTCTACAACAACGACCAAAACAGCATCCCAGGCAGCAAAGACACAGGATCAGCAGCACTGCCACAACATTCATCCTTCCTAACAGACACTATCGCCATGGAAAGGATGCACAGGATTCACAGGGAGCCTGGAAAAGTCTGTGGAAGGAGATCCCAACTGTCTCTACCCAGGACTTAGCTCAGGCAAGGTAAGTCTCAGCCATAAGCAGACAGTGCCCTTCTGCAGCCAGCTGAGCTCTGAAGCAGCCTGCATCAGCACACAGCAACCAAGACACTTCAGACAGCAGCCCCATGTGGCGTCCTTGCATTACGGAGCAACAGGGTCTCCACTGCTGTCCCCGGATACTACAAAACCATGGATTTCTCGGGGATCTGGCGTGAAGAGGCAGAAGGTTTGGGATAATGTGCAGACTTTGCAGAAGTATCTGTGACAGGTTTACCCTGGGCAAGCTCTCCCAATAGTCTCCCTTCCTAAAAGCACCGCGGGGACTTTGCTAACGAGCCTCTAATCACCATTTGCCTCCTGACAAGAAGCAGAGCAGATGGGGAGCTGCGTTTGCACTGCGCTCCATCTTCCACCGCAGCCACCGCTCAAAGCAGGCGAAGTTGTGGTAGGAAGTGTGAACGTCTGCGAGTGGCTGAGACCTGGCTCCATCTGCTCGAGCAGACGGGACAGAGCGACGCAGGGGGAATGACAAAGTAGCCACGGGAGAGGACAGCTCGGGAGCGGCTCACGTACCTCTGGGCTGTGTCGCAGGGGGAGCCTTTCCTCTTTCGAGAGTCAGGGTTGGCAGGGTCTGTTGAGCTGTCCCCAAGGCCGCTCATGTTGGTTGACCTACTTTGCACCTGGAATCAAAGACAGATAAGGTAAGGACAAAGCTTTTGAGCTGTAGAAGGAGCAGCTCCTCTGCAGCGGAGACAAAGAACAAGGACCAAGTGACCTCTGAAGAGGTAATCAACCAACACAAGTCTTTATCACAGAATCAAACCAGAGAAATAGTAGATTTAGATTGAATGTTAGGAACAAGTTCTTGACCAATAGGGTTGTGGAACACTGGAACAGGTTGCCCAGGGAGGTGGCTGGGGCCCCATCCCTGGACATATTCTAGGTCAGGCTCGACAGGGCTCTATGGAACCTTATCTAGTTGAAGATGTCTCTGCTTACTGCAGAGGGGATTTGGACTAGAAGAGATTTGGAGGTCCCTTCCAACTCAAACTGTTCTACAATTCTATGAATGATATGGGTTGGAAGGGACCTTGAAAGATCACCTACTCCAACACCCCTACCAGAGAAGGATCCCCTAGAGTAGGTCACACAGGAACGTGTCCAGGCAGCTTTTTAATGTCTCCGGAGAAGGAAACTGACTTGGTGCCTTGTTTGTGAAGAAAATAGTGCAAAGGGAAGACATGAAGTGTTTTTGTTACCTTCCTTTTCACGTCGTCTGGTCACCATTTGTCCAAGAGAGCTCTTACCACCATCCTTACGTCACAGACTGAGCTCTGTGTCCCCACATATCTTAGCTCCCTGGTTTTGCAGTACTTTAGCAACTCTCTAAACACAGCCTGTTTCAATGCTTTGTTTATGTGTCTGATTGCTTTGGATGCATTCCCTTCTCCTGCAAATCTTCCTCAGCCCATATCCAGATTCTCTCCTGTCTACCCCTAGTTTCTCTGACTCACAGCTGGCAGAGGACGCTCCACCCCTTGCCATTGTGTCTGAGCTCATGCTCTCCCACCACCTCCTTTCCCCTCAGCACATGGCCTGGGCTTTAATTAGAGCTGCAAACTGACTCATCTCTTTAATGGGATGTGACACCCTCCCACAAACCCCTTCCCCACCTCCTGCTGAAGCTGCCTCCCATGGATGGTCCTCTCAGCCCAAATCTTTTCCTAGCAATGTGTTTCCTACCATGGCTAGTTCTTGGCTGGTCCAAACACCAGCCACCTCCTGGGTTCAGCTCTCTCCAACACCATTCCAGCCTTACTTACAGGGTGTAATTTCAACAGATGTTGGATAAACTAGTCCATGCTATAGCAAATGAGAGGTCTAAGCAACCAAAGAAGGCCCAGAAATCATGAGCGTGTAACACTGCAATACCCCATATGCTAATGCTCCTTAATTATGAGCTATACTTCGTATATTTAACTGCATAAAACATGATGTAAGCCCAATAAAGGCAAAAAGGTCACTTAAAGCTTCTATCTTCACACTTCACCTTGAAGGGTGTTGAAGGGTCAGGCCAAAACCCATGACAGTCTCAGACCTGAGAACTCACAGTCCACTCCAACAACCTAAATGGGACTACATGGTCAATGCCTCACACAACATGTCTAGAGGACATGGTCAATGTCTCATACAACATGTTAAACCAAGGGACAGAGCTTCTCTAGAAAACAACCCAGCTGTGCACGCTGCTTCTTACAGTTGCACTTGATGAGCTTAAAGGTCTTTTCTAATCTAATCATTTCTATTATTACACAATAAAGTAACGGGACCCTGGACAAGAAGTCAGTAGTTTAGGGATTAAAGGGACTAAGTTCATTGTAAGGGGGTTAGACTAGATGACCTTTGAAGGCCCCTTCCAAACCAAACCATTCTGTGATTCTCTCAGTTCTCAAGCTTAATCTTCTTCATTTCTTCTATTACTTTCTAAAACCTGGAATTTTAAGGAGCATTACACTGCTGACAGATTGGGATAAAACAACCCCTTCAAGACATGTCCACAGTTCCCACAGCTGAGATTCCTCCCATGTTTTATTCAGCCTGCCTGAAAGCATCACTGGGTTGTCTTCGGTGGTGCAGCACCTCCCACCCACTGCCCAGCTTGGTGTGAGCAGCCACTCACCAAAAGCGATCAGCACTGGTTTGCCACATGCTCAGACAGGTGATGATTAAAACCCTACCAGCTTTTCAAAGGGGTCTGAATACCAAGCCACATTTGCAGACCAGCTTTTTCTAATCTTGGAGCAGTGCAGAGAGATGGACACAGCCATGAGCATCTCTTCCACCCTCTGGTTCCATGAAGACTTCACTGCTCATGTTAAAACCCAGAAGGCTAACTGTCTCCTGGGCTGCACACAAACAGTACGGCCACAAGGTTAAGGGAGGAGATTCTGCCCCTCTACTCCACTCTGTTGACACCTCGCCAGCAGTGCTATGTCCAGCTCTGGAGTCCTCAGCAGATGAGACATGGACCTGCTGGAGCAGGTCAAGAGGAGGCTGTGGCAATGATGCAAGGGCTGGAACCCCTTTGCTGTGATGACAGGCTGAGAGAGTTGGGGTTGTTCATCCTGGAGAAGAGAAGGCTCCAGGGAGACCTTACTGTGGCTTTTCCGTACTTGAAGTGGCCTGCAAGAAAGCTGTCCCCTAAAAGAGGGGCCCCTAAAAGAGGGGAGATTTGGGCTAGAGATAAGGAAGAGTTTATTCTGAGGGTGGTAAGACCCTGGCCCAGGCTGCCCAGAGAGACGGTAGAAGCCCTATCCCTGGAACCATTCCAGGTCAGGTTGGACAAAACTCTCAGCAACCTGATGTAGTTGATGATGTCCTTGCTCACTGCAGGGTGGTTGGACTAGATGACCTGTACAGATCCTTTCCCACCCAGCCCATTGTGTGATTCTGTCACTATGAAAACCAGCATTACCAGCTTCACTGCCTCCCACAGTCGAGGTGTTCTGGCCAGTCTTACACATTTTATCCAACCACCAACCCACCTCTATGCTCAGCACTGAAAACCTCTACTCCACAATAACTGAATTATCTGCCCTTAACACTGAGAGCTCTTCTCTCAGCAGCCCACAGGCTCCTCTGCTAACACTTGTGTCCCTGGTGCTAAGGTGAACATGGCTCCTGAAATCCTTTCAGCAGTATCAGCACAGGTGATGAATGCCACATGCACGAGAGCTTGTCCTCTGACATCAAAAACCCTGAGCAGATGCCAGCATACCAACCATGACCAGAGATCTAAGTTCATCCCCCATGCCTTTGGCACGTTTGCCAGAGGGAACAATGCCAAAGCAAATTTAAGGAAGGGGGGAGAAAAAAAGCAAACTCTTGAAAAATGTAGAAATTGGAGAACAGAAAGTGCTGCATCATCTGCTCTGGGTGAGAAGGGCTTGCTGAGGTTTCAGACAACCATCCCAGGGTTTAAACCTTCTTCTTGAAGGTTTAACTTGCTCTCAACAAAAACACTGAGCCCCCATGAATCGTGCTGCTTTTACAAATCCTGATTTTCCTCTGAGGAAAAATGAGCCAGGATATGGCAGGTAAAGCTGACTGTCCCACCGGGGGGCTCTGCTGCGGGACTGTGGCTTGGCAAGAGTGACCATATGCCCCAGAGAGGTGAACTGAGGACAACATTGCAGCCTCAGCTGAAATCCTTGGCTGGAGTTAAGCCCTCGATGTAATACACTCAGTGTTTCTTCTTATTGTAAAAGTAGTTTATTTTACAGCAGAACTTGCCAGAGCTGACAAGTTTAAAAATGCCACTTGGTCTAAAAATAACAGGGATGACTTGGTTTGAAAGCCCTGCTGGGTCAGGAAGGCCAGGGCTGAGGTCCTCTGTGGAGGGCAGGGGTTGGGCTGACACTGAAAGGCAGCTCTCTACCTGTTGTTGCCCACACTCAGGGTGTTTCACCAAAAACTTAATTTCTAAACACTGGCTTCTTGTAAAAAAATGTTAATACTCTGCTGGCTTTGGGAAATTGAGGGAGATGAAGGGCAGAGAGGTGGGAATCAGAGAATCACAGAACAGTTTTGGTGAGAAAACGCCTCTAGATCATTGTGCCCAACCCTTAACCCAGCACTGCCAAGTCATCACCAAACCATGCCCCTCAGCACCACATCTACACGTGTTTTTTCAGTCCCTCCAGGGACAGGGACTCCACCACTTGCCTGGACNGAGAATCACAGAACAGTTTTGGTGAGAAAACGCCTCTAGATCATTGTG
Source organism: Semnornis frantzii (assembly GCA_013399775.1). Classification (NCBI taxonomy): domain Eukaryota; kingdom Metazoa; phylum Chordata; class Aves; order Piciformes; family Ramphastidae; genus Semnornis; species Semnornis frantzii. The sequence continues at coordinate 7,233 of VWYK01125298.1, read as the reverse complement.
CCCAACCCTTAACCCAGCACTGCCAAGTCATCACCAAACCATGCCCCTCAGCACCACATCTACACGTGTTTTTTCAGTCCCTCCAGGGACAGGGACTCCACCACTTGCCTGGACAGCTTGTTCCAAGGCTTGACAATAACTTCCAGAAAGAAATTGTGCAACTCAAGACCATTTCCTCCTGTCCTATTGCATGTTTCTTGGGAGAAGAATCTGACCCCTACCTCACTCCATCTTCCTCTCAGGGAGTTGTAGAGAGGGAGAAGGTCTACCCTCAGCCTTCATTTCTCCAGGCTAAACCACCACAGATCCCTCAGCTATTTCTCACAATACTTGTGCTCTAGACCCTTCACCAGCTTCATTGATCTTCTTAAGACACACTCCACCCCCTCAATGTCCTTCTTGGAGTAAGTGGTCCAAAACTGAACCCATGATTCAAGGTGCAGCCTCAGCAAGACCCAGCACAGGGGTATGATCACTTCCCTTGCCCTGCCAGCCACACTATTGCTGATACCAGCAGGTTCATGCTTGGTCTTGCATGCAGCTAGTGCACAAGTTCCTGGCCCTGCAGCAGCAGCAGCAGCAGCATCAATGAGCAAAGCTGTGATGTACACCATGTTTAGGAGCAAACCAAGTGCCTCTGTAACACAGTGTAGCTCCCCAGCTCCAGCTAAACCAGGACTGAAACCAAACCACCAAGAAGGCTGAGGTCTGGACCTATAGAAAGGTGATTTTGTATATCCATGTTGTAGCTCCCTTGGTTCTTAGTCCACAGATCTGAATACAGCACTAGTCCCTGGTCTCTCCTGTTACCAGCAACCCAGTTCAACACTGCATCTGCTCACCAGAGAATAATTACTCTCAAGGAGACTAATCAGAAGGAAAAAACAAAGAAGATAGGAAATGGATATGAAGCACAAGGGCAGCAGCTCCTACCACTGATCACAGAATGCCAGAATTCCAGTGTAGTAGGGGTTGGGACACCTGGAGTTCATCTAGTCCAACCCCCCTGATAAAGCTGGGTCACCCAGAGCAGATTACCCAGGACTGCAGCATCCAGGAGGGTTTGGAATCTCTCCAGAGGAGGAGACTCCACAACCTCTCTGGGCAGTCTGGTCCAGGGCTCCAGCAAACCTCACAGGAAATCTTTCCCTCATCTTCACATGGAAACTCCTGGCTTCTAGTTTGTGTCTTTTTCCCTTTGTCCTGCCACTGGGCACCACTGAAAAGAGTCTGGCCCCATCCTCTTCACCCCTGCCCTTTAGCTATTAATCAGCATTGAGAAGATTCCCTCTCACTCTGCCCTTCTCCAAGCTAAATAGGTCTCTGAGCCCAGTGCTCCAGTGTCCTCAGTATCTTTGTAGCCTCTGTTGGACTATGTTGAGCAGTTTCCTTGTCTCTCTTGAACTGTGGAGCCCTGAATTGGACAGAGCACTCCAGATGAGCATCACTAGAGTAAAAGTGGAGGAGAACCTCCTGCAGTCTCCTGGACACACTCTTCTCAGAGCAGCTAGGAGACCACTGTCCTTCTTGGTCATGAGGGTACATTGCTGGCTCTGGATGAACTTGTCCACCAACATTTCTATCCAAGTTCTTCTCTGTGAGCTCTTTCCATCAGGTCAACCCTTAACCCATACTGGTGCAGGAGGTTATTTCTCCCCAGGTGCAGGATATTACCCCTGCCCTTGCTGAACTCCATGAAGTTCCCCTCTGCCCAATTCTCCAGCCTGTCCAGGCCTCACTAAGTGGCAGCACAGCCTGATGGGCTGTCAGCCACTCTTTCCTGTTTTGTATCATCAGCAAACTTGCTGAAGGTAGACTCTGCTTTTTGGAATGCTAATGAATATCCTAGGAGAGACCAGCACCTTGATCTGGAGGGTGAAGCACCAGCCAAGAGCAGCATTCCAGCACAGCCTTGAAAATCATGACATAAAAAATAAAAAGGATGTGAATTATTGAGGTCTATTGCTCCTGTTCACCAGTACCTGAAGGGATCCTACAGGAAGGCTGGACAGTGACTTTTCATAAGGGTGTTTAGCAA
>VWYK01125296.1:0-12982 GCA_013399775.1 Semnornis frantzii | reverse complement strand
CATATCCCTCTCATAATAGTGGCCCCAGAGTTGGATGCGGCAGTCCCGGTGAGGGCTCACCAGTGCAGAGCAGAAGGGGAGGATCACTTCCTGTGACTGGCCGCTAACTGAATTTAACACCATTCCCCACCACTCTCTGGGGCTGGCCATTCTTAATGCAGTGAAGCATCCACGCATCCCAGCTACGTGCAGACAGTTGCTCCAGGAGGATGCTGTGGGAAATAGTGTGAAAGACTTCATTAAAGTCCAAGATGAAAACCCAGCAGTAGATGCGGGCTTGAACACCACCACTCGGCCAAAAGGTTTTGGGAGTCTGCTGAGGGCATTTCTAACATGCTCCCGTCTTTGCAGCTCTCTCCCACCTGATGGGGATACCACTGCGTCACGCCGGGTGGCTCCGGGGTGGGGCCGTCTTGCCCTCACCTGCTGACCACCCGCTCTCCCGATCTCGGCAGAGGTGTGGAACTCAATAGTTAAGACCAGAAAATGTTTAGAAATCGTTTGTATCCATAGCAACGTCAGACACCGCTGTAGCCTTGTCCGTTCCTAACCCCTCTACATGCCCCGAGCTCCGGGGAGAGACCCAGGCGCGCCCGGTTCCACCCCACAGGTGCCGGCCTCATCCTGCACCCCTTCCCCTCCGCCGCCACTAGGTCACGGCCCGGGCCCTCCCGCGCTGCCGGCGAGGGCGCGGCGGTTACTCAAACTTTCCCCTTCTCTGAAGCCCCAGAAAATGGAGGCGGCGGGAAGGGCGGGGTGACCTCGGTGGCAGTGGCGGCCACGGCCATGGCCCCAGCCCCGTTACCGGCCGCCGCCCGGCCTCTGCGGCGCGTCCGTCCGCTAGGGAGCGCTGCTCCCGCCCCGCCGGCTGAGCGCGCCCAGACACTAGCGGCCCCACGGGCGGCTCAGTCAGACCCGCGCCGGGGAGGGAGGGTGTGGAGGCGTGGCCCAATGAGAGTGACGTCCCTATTGGCCAATGAACACGCCTCTTCTCTGACAGTTACGCGTCCACCGCCAATGGGGTGACCGGGTGGGGCGGGCGCGGCGGGACGCGAGCGGCGGCGCAGGGCGCCGCGTTGGGGCAGTCGGCGGAGGGAAGTGGNCTTGGGGCAGTCGGCGGAGGCAAGTGGCGCAGCATGATGCGGCTGTGGCGTTCGGTGCTGTTGCGGGAGCTGCTGCTGCTCGGCCCACCTGGGGCCGGCGGGACGGGTCCCGCCGCCGGTTCTAGGCGCCTGCCGCCCCCACTGGCAGCCTTCGGCGCGAGCCCTCCCGCTTCTCGACGCGGCCCGGGTTTGGCGACGCCACCGCCTTCGGCGCGGGGTTTATGCACTCGCTCGGAGGGAGCCTTGGAGGAACCGGGGAAGGGGGCGCCGTCGCCCACTCCTGGCGAGCCCCCCGCGGATAGCGGTCACAACAATAACCACGGCGGCGGCAAGGAGCTGGTCGGAGGTGGCGGCGGGGAAAAGTGAGTCTGAAGAGGGGCGGCGGGGCTGGGCCGGGCCGGGACAGGCGGCGGGGGATGCGGAGGCGCCATCTGAGCGCCGCCTTCCCCTCACACGCATGGTGCTTGCGGAAGGGGGACGAGCCGCGCCGCCCCGGGCGGGACTCNGTCTGAAGAGGGGCGGCGGGGCTGGGCCGGGCCGGGACAGGCGGCGGGGGATGCGGAGGCGCCATCTGAGCTCCGCCTTCCCCTCACACGCATGGTGCTTGCGGAAGGGGGACGAGCCGCGCCGCCCCGGGCGGGACTCGGGGAGCGGCGCGTTGCTTCCTCGGCAGGTGTGAGGGTCGGGCCGTCTCTGAATCCAGGCATCGCCGCCTCTCCCGCGGGATGTCGGGGTCCTAGCGCTGTGGGCTCGAATGTGTCGGAGCAGGCCCCGGGGCCGCTTTCCTCTGGACGGGTGCTCGGGCCACCCACCCGGAGCCCTGGTGTGAGGCGGCCCAGCCCGGGAGCGGTCCGGCGGGTCGTGGAATGGGGGTGGGAGGGGGAGGGAAGCGCAGATGTGTACCATGGGTTCCCCACGCTCCGTGTGTGCTTCTCGGGGCTGCCCTCGCCGCTGCTTGTGGTCCTGTCCGCGCCCTCAGCTTCCACTTAACTGGGGGTGTGTGGCGGGGAGTGGTACTTCTGTGCTGGCTCGCTGAAAAGGACGTATATTAGTGTGTTGTGGTTTTTGTCTTAGCTGCTTGAATATTTTTTTTTTCCAGGGGAAGTGAAAGCTGTGTCATTTTACATTAATTATTAAAGGCAATCTAGGTGATGTGCAGTTCTGCGTTGGAGGTTTTGCAGCACTATCATCTCCGCACCTTTATCTAATGCAGTTAAGGATAGATCTTATCACCCGTTAGTGGTGTGTACAAGTGTTGATAGGTGCTGCAGAACATGGTCCTGTGCCAAGAGGTCCTGATCTACCCATAAGTGACAAAGGTACATGCAGGTAATAGAGAGATAAGACTGTATATGGTTATGAAATTAGTGTTCCTTCACTCGGAACCTGAAATACTCTTTTACAAGTAGGTAAGGGACAGGTAGATGAGCACCACTTTGTGTCCCAGGTAATGGCCAGTGCTGAATACTGGGAATAGAGTATAATGGTGAGGTGAATGGATTGGTGGTCCTCCACAAAGCTCTGCTCTGGTAGTCCTCGGCATTATGCAGGCCTTGGAAAACTCTTGTTTATTTCCACCCCCCAACCCCCCTCCCAGTTTTGACAGTTTGCCCAGTGCTTACTGGAACCTGGACAGCTTAGTATCTTTGATAGTCTTTTACAAGAAGTTCAACAGTTTTACTGCAGACCTTTCTTAGAGCCTCATTTCCTTTGTGTGTGCTTGGAATGTGCCCCTTGGATTTCCTGTGGGCAGCCCATGTGCCTTCTTTGCACTGCTTATAGGGTGGCATAATTAAAACCCAAGCCACTTTCCTAGGCTTTGCTATGCTTATTGCCTAGATGAGAAAGGCAGGACAGAGGAAGTAACACCAAGAATGGAGTACCTTTTTTGAACCTTGAGCAAAGGCTCTGCTAACCTAATGCTAAGAGGAAGTCTGGAAAAGATTCCACAGGGCCAGTCAGGAAGGCTTCAGCCCTTAGCTTCTTAAAAGTTCTGCTTTTTGAGTTGTGGTTTTGGTTTTGTGGGGTGTTTTGGGTTTTTTTGGGGTTGGTGTTTGTTTGTTTGTTTTTTGGTTGGTTGGGTTGGTGTTTTTGGTGTGTGTTTTTTTTTTTTTTTAGCGTGAACTTGCATTCCTTCAACATGGCAAGTGAGGAAGGAAGCTGTCTTGTTCTTCCCTTTTCCCACCAAATGTCATCACTGCTCAGCTTGGCTCAAGCCTTTTGTTTCAGTGGGATCTAGTCTTGTTTAAAGGCACACTTGTAATTTCTGCTATCAAGCTGCTTAAAAAATGCATGCATGTCAGGTTATATAACCATCTATAATATAATATGCAGTCAGGTGTGTATTATAGTTATTATTATACTACTGATCAACATACATGAAGTCTTCCCTCTGAATTAGCTCAATACGTAATGTTTAGAATTGAAAAATTATCCATCTCTGGCTCAAGTAGGTGTGGGTTATAAAGATTGTACTTTCATTTTCATTGAGAAATAAAGACAGTACCATTTAAAAAACTTGGGAAATACCAATATGCCTTCTGTGGAGGGGATTTGGGGAACATTGAAAAGATGATTTGAAAACAATTTCTCTTTAAAGAGGTAACATTTTTCTGAAGCAGCTTTTCTTAAGAGCTTCCAGCAGCAACACAGGTCTGTAGCCACAAACCAGTTAGACGTTTCTAATTACTTCTGGCTTTTGCCAAAAGAATGTATTTGAAAGTCATATGTCTGCTCTTTGATCCTTAACTGCAAAATGAACAAGGAAGATAAAACATAGCTATGAACAAGGAAAAAGCTGGAAACTTTCTTTTCAGTTCAGGCTGTGCAGGAATTCCTGGTGGTATGTTAACCAGTCTGCTGGATACTTTTCATCCTTGCCATTTTTAGTGCAGAATGATGACACTCTTCCGTAAACGTGTAACTGATATATCGTGTATGGAAATCATGACTGTATTAAGACAAAGTGCAGAATTCATAAGAGTGAAGTTCTTCCAGAGGCAGATTTCTGGACTAAATTGACAACTGGGATAAGTCAGTGCAGTCTGCGTGAGCTGCTGATTCCAGCACTTTGCCGTTCAGCAGTATATAATGTTAGGGTTGTGTTTGTCAGATGGTTTGTGGACCCAGTTGGGAAGATGATTGTCCTTTTTGCCTTTCCTTTTGTTTGTTTTGGGGAATTAGTTTAGTTTTTTCTGTTTGATTGTAAGGTTCTAGGATACAGGAATAATGTGCAGTGTCAAAAGGTAGCAGTAAGATATTCTTGCTTATTTGCTTGCTTCGCAGTCCTCATGTACAGAGTTACAAGTGAAAACCTAAAGTGTTTTGTGCAAAGACTGTAGACACATTTAGAACGGTTTAATTTCTTGTAGAGGGAATAAATTCTGAGATCTGTGGCTGATGAAATAACTAGGAGCATATTGCATAACCAGATTTCTTCCATACACCTCCTGTCACCTCCTTATCCCTTCTTTGCAGCCTTCACTCTCTGTGTCCACCTGAAACTGAATGTATTTTGGAAGTGAGAAATACCTGAGCTTTAACTCTGGAAACAGAAAATATTTGATCTTAACTTGAGAGTGATCATAGACCAGTAATTTTGATTAATGAAGACCATGGATTAAAATGCAATCACATCCTATGTTTGTGCCCAAATAATAAAAACATGATAACCCAGCCCAGTCCTAAATTCTAATCTTGTGTAATATTTAATAGCTTTTACTTCAACTTTCAATAGAGCTGTGCAAAGAAAAATCTTTCAGTATAAGTATGCATTGTTCTTACATAGTACTGGGCAGTAGTAGGATTAAAACTTAATTGATCTTAGCATCTCTAAATTGCAGAGGCCTTTTAATATTAGCTTTCCTTTTGCACCCAGGCTAGATTCCAGAGGGATAACTGTATGGCCACCAGGCAGTGGTTCATCCTTGCTGTTACAGCTGTTGGAGTGTGGCTGTAATTCTCACAGATGCTAAAAATTGTTAGAAGTACATTTCCAATAGACCTTTTACAACCTAGAGGCTCAGGTTTCAAAGCAGCAGTACTCGGTTTTGCCATAAGCACTTTGATAGCTACTAAAAGATACCTTAGATAGCTTAGATGTAAATTTAGAAATAGGTAGTTTTGTCTGAGTCTTGGTATGCTGTTGGGTAAATGGTTACCTGCTACTGTTAATGGGATCAGTGTCTAAATGTGCCAGTGGACAGAAAGCAGTTTAGTGTTCTGACAGGTGTTTGCATCTCTTACTTGGAGATCAGTTATCTGTAGTATGGTGACAACTTCTTCATGATGCCTATTTTAGAGTAGCTATCAACTGTGTTGCAGCCCTTGCAGCTTTCATAGAACCATAGAATGCTTTAGAATGGAAAAGACCTTTAACTGTCGTCTACTCCAGCTCCCTCTCAGTGAGCAGGGGTATCTGAAACAGAGCAGGTTGCTCAAAGCCCCATCCTACCTGACCTGGAATGTTTCCAGGGATGAGACATCTGCCACCTCTGTGGAACCCATGCCAGCGTCTCACCTGTCACAACAAGCCCTGCTAAAAATTTGAGCCCACCTTTCTGATTAGTCCCCTTTAATTACTGAAAGCCCACAATAAGGTCCTCCTGGAGCCTTCCCTTCTCCATCCTGAACAACCCCAACTTGCTCAGCTGGTCCTCCTAGCAGAGGTGCCCCAGCCCTGAGGTTCATTTTTGTGGCCTCTTCTGGATTTGTTCCAGTAATTCCATGTCTTGTGCTGAAGGCTTCAGAGCTGTACGCAGTACTCCAGGTGAGGCCTCACCAGAGCAGAGGGGCAGAATCCCCTCCTTCAACCTGCTGCCAGTGCTGCTTTGGATACAGCCCAGAACACGGTTGGGTTCTGGGTTGTGAGGTCATGTTGTTGGCTCCTGTCTTGCTCTTCCTCCACCAGCACCCTCAATGCCTCCTCTGCAGAGCTGCTCGTTATCACATCAACCCGTAGTCTGTATTGATACCACGGATTGTTTCCTCCTGGGTGCAGGACTTTGCGCTTGGCCTTGTTGAACCTCATGAGATTCACACAGGCCAACTTCTCAAGCTTGTCCAGGTCCCTCAGGATGTCATCCTGTCCCTAGGGCAGGACAGCTTGGTGCCATCTGCAAACTTGCTGAAAGTGCACTCAATCCCAGTGTATCATTGATTAACATATAAACCAGTAGCAGTCCCAATAGAGACCTCCCATGGGCTGTGTCAGTGGTGACCTCGTATTTTTAGGACTGATGTCTTACTGTTAATAACAAGTCTGAAATGATGATTAGTATCATACCTGTTTAGCTTTTGTTGTTCTGTGAATCCTGTTCTGTATTTGCCACTTAGATGTTGAAGTCCAAAGCAGGGGCATTTTACCATATTTGTAATTTAATCTCTTTTTATATCGTAGAAGTTATGATTTGGCTTTTCTTAAAATGAAACCCTTGCTGGAATCTGCTATAAGCATCATTCTGATGCCAAAGGAAGAGCTGAAGGAAGGAATTTATATGGAGCACAAAGTGCTTGTGTTTGAAATTCCTGCCCCCTTTTTTTTTTTTTTTTCCTTGATATTTAAATTAAAAAAGTGTAGCCATCTGCCAGGATTCTGGTGTACGGGTTAGAGTACCGCTGAAGGAATCTAGTTATGTAAGATTCTGGTGCTTAATGTATTCTTTTTTTTTTTTTTTTTTTAAGAAGGGAAGTAAGTATCAAAAGTCATTATTGGAATAAACTGGAATTTTCACTTCAGTTTGACTGTGGAAGCTGCAAGTGCCCTGACTTGAAAAGCAGCTTTTTACCACATGTGCTGAATGGTGCTATCTTGCTAAGTGTGCTCATGGTGCCAAAACATGGCTTTTAGGTTAAACAAATATCAGTTACTCACATCACTGACCTGATAACTGCAGAACAAGCCTTTCTACCTCTATTTAGCTGATAAACTTCATCAAAAGATGGACTATTTGATGAAGAGCAATTTTCTGTAAATACATTGAATGCCACCCTCTCTGCTTTGCCCATCAGTGCAGACCCACTGTTCGCTTAGGCTGGCTGACCCAATTCTGAATAGCAGTAGATGTGAAAGATAAGAAAACAATGTCAAGAGAGAATTTGTGCTGTGAAAGGTGCACATCTCTTTCATAGACAGAGGGAGATAAAACCCTTGGTCAAATGTCTGAAGGCTATTTTTGTACTATTTGTCAAGGGTTAGAGCTGGGCTGGTCACTAGGCAAGTGACAAAAGGTTCTCTGAAGCCCTCTGCCATAGGGAATAAGGGAGAGAAACTGATGGGGTGGGAAAGAAAAGGAACCAGCTTTAATTAAAATCATGAGAAAATTGAAAAGATGCAAATATATAAGAACCAGTATTGAACTCAACCCCTGATGGCAATTAGGCACTGTCATCACTGATGCTGTGGCAGAAGTCACAGCCTGGATTTAGTAGCAGGTGAGAACTAGATTTGGGAGCTGGACACCGGAACTGAGTTCAGGAACTCATGGATTTGAATTGAAGACAGAATAGACAGAGTTCTCTTGGGGCACTGGCCATTGAAGAAATGGCTTGACCCTGGTGGTCCCTCAGCTTTATCTTGAAAATGCTGTCTATAGAGTGGAATCTCTTGTTAGTCAGTGTAAGGCCGCCTCTCCTGTCCTGTTACTTCCTCGCTGAAGGTATGGCCTTTTAGTCTGCACCCCAAGATAGAGCACAAGATTCAGCAGTGCCCTTGGTCTGCAACCCAGCCCTTGGCAGTAGCTCTGCCCACCAACATTATCACTGTCAGCAGCAGTCACTGACTGCGCAGACATGCCCTGAACTGAAGTGCCAGCCCTGAGCAGAGACTGAGAAGTCACAGCACTGAAGGGAGAACTGGTTCTGTTCTGGCTTAAACCAGGACACCCTTCCAGATAGACGCTTCACATTTGGAACAACTCTAAGAGTCTGAGTAATAGCTCTGAAACTTGTAATGAAATAGATAATCAGTTAAAACTTCTCAGTATGTTTGCTGGCTTGTTTTGTTGAGAGTGAAATATGGAAGCTTCCTCTGTTAGACCTTCTGCAATTCAGTAATGAGCCTTGTAGCAGACACATGCCTTAAAACACCAAATCTCAACATTTTTGGGAGCTTAGTTAAATTCTGTGTAAATGGGGAAAACACAGGGATGTAGATCAGAAGAGCTTTTAAAAAGGTATGTGGCTGCCAAGGTGAGATGCAGAATGAAGCTTCAGTTGGTGTGTTGGTAATTCTGGTTCTGGTGGCCTGACTGGGCGTAGTGTTCTCAACAGATTGAAAGCACAGCTTGCTGTGTGGACGACAGGAAAAAGGGCATTCAGTAATTTGCTTGAGGTAGTTGCAAACGTTTGTCTCAGCTGAATTGCCAGCCTGTCTGTATATTAGTCAGCCAGCATCATCTGGAAAAAAAAAAAAAAATCCAGGCTGGAAGACAAGGAAAGTTCTGTTGGCTTACAAAGCTGTCTTCTGTTCTTAGTTTGGAAGTACAGTGTTTTAAATACATTGGAAAATGAGAAGGGAGATATTTTCTTTTACTACTTTTCACCGCTGGTTCTGGGGAAGGGAGAGAGGCAGGCAAGTGCAATATGAACGTTGTCTTAAATTTAAAAGGTAATTTGGATATAATCAGATTTTTATAAAACATAATTGTAATTTTGACCTGTTCTTGAGCTGCTTCTGGGAGAGGAGGGAGGATTAAATGTCAGTCTCTGAGACTGCTTTGGCCTACCTAAGGTCTGTGCTTCGTTGGGTTTTATTTTTGTAACTATAACCCTGAGTACTGAACCTAAAATAATTGTTCACCTTGTGAAAACCTTCACAACTAGAATTTAGGCCTGCTTTTTTTACATGCATGTAGAAAAATGTAATCAATTGCTACCAAACATTCTAGTTTGGGGCAATAACATATATGTTACAGTATAGGAACAAAGTATTACCAATATTATTAGATGATGAGATTGAGCTTTAAAATTGATGGCTAGAATGAAGTAAGACTGCCCAGTCTGCATTTTAGTTAATGTCTTCATTCACTAGAGAACTTTCTTGGTTTTATTTAGTTTTTGCTTGTCAAACATCATAACATGTTTCTCTAAACAGAGGGACCTGGGATTGCTGGTGGCTAACAAGTTATCCATGGGAAAGCAATGTGCCCTTGTGGCCAAGAAGACCAATGGGGTCCTGGGATGTATTGAGAAGAGTATGTCCAGCAGATCAAGGGAGGTTCTCCTTTGCCTCTGCTCTGCACTGNCCTCAACACAAGGGGGAACTTCTTTACCGGAAGGGTCACAAAGCACCAGAACAGGCTCCTCAGAGAGGTTGTGGAGTCTCCTTCTCTGTAGACTTTCAAAGCCTGTCTGGATGCATTCCTGAATGACCTGAGCTAGACTGTATCGTCCTGCTCTGGCAGGGGGGTTGGACTGGATGATATCTTTGGTTCCCATCCATCCCCTGACCTCATGTGATCCTATGACTTGGCTAGAAAAAAGTCTAAACATTTCAGGTGGCTAAAAAGCATTGATCCAGAGTCCTTTGCTGCCCCTAGCAATCTGGAAGTCTGTGTTCTAGCTCTATGTTGTGATCCCATACTCCGAGGGGAAAATGCTGCTTGCAGCAGGGTGCTCTGGAATATCAGGGAGGGGCAGAACTCTGAGGGTGAACCTACAGAGAACTTCAAAAGGCTTTGAGGGCAAATTGTCCGTGTCGTAGCATTCTCTTGGAGGGAATCTTGATTGCTTAATCTGTTAGTTTTCCTTCACATTTGCTCACTCCAGGCATGCAGGAAGCCTGTCTCAGAGCAAAAGTTCCCGCTTGGAGACCCAGTGGATTTACTGTGATTATCATAGTGACCATTTCAGATGAAGAGAAGGTTCTGGGAGGATCTAATAGCAGCCTTCCAGTATCTGAAAGGGGTCTATAAGACAACTGCAGATGGACCGTTTACAAGGGCCTGAAGCGATAGGGTGAGGGTAATGGTTTAAAATTAGAGAAGAGCAGATTTAGATTGGATGTTAGGAAAAAACTCTTTACCATGAGGGTGGTGGAATACTGCAATAGGTTGCTCAGGGAGATAGTTAAGGCCCCATTCCTGGAGGTACTAAAGCGAGGCTTGACAGTGTAACCTGATTTAGTTGAGGATCCCCCTGCTGACTGTGAGGGGTTTGACCAGATGATCTTTGGATGTCCCTTCCAACCAATTCTATGAACTACACTGCTGGTGCCAAATAGGCACAATGAGACTGCCTGCTGCTGGTGCCTGAGCTGGTTCAGGTTGCTGTGTTGTGCTGCAGATGGCTTTACTTGCTTTTGCTGTAACTGATACGGCTTACGTAAGCTTCTAGAAGGACAAAGACTTCTCCTAGGAGTTCCTCAAAACCGTCTGATTTTAAAGACACTACTCATTCATTGTATCTTTCTCTTGTCTGTGAGACCATTGGGTCACTCTGTTCTTACAGCTTTATTATGAGGCATGTGGGTCTTCTGAGTCATATGTATACTTTAGTTTCTGTACAAGTCACGTCTATCCTCTCTTAACATCAAGAAGAGGGAAACATGCTGAATCTGCTGCAAAAAACTTCTAAATATAACCTTAGCAATAAGCTTATGTCAGTGAAATGCATGATTATGTTGCACTCAGTGTTTGCTATTGTAAAGTATGTGTGTACTGCTTTAAATATTACCATTTTTTCCCTACCCAAGCAGACTTTGAGTTCACTGCTAGAAGTGTTCTTAGAAATGAATGGCAGCAGTTACCTTGGTATTGAAAATGTGTTTCCTTGTGAATAATGCAAAAATGGGTATAAATAAAATTACACACTAAACTAATTTATGTGTGTGGGTTTTGTTGTTTGTTTTCTTTTTCCAGTAAAGTGAAGCAAGGTCTCCTTCCTAGCTTAGAAGATCTACTTTTCTATACCATTGCAGAAGGACAAGAGAAAATACCAGTTCATAAATTCATAACTGTAAGTTCACTGTTAGTGCTGTATGGAAGTAGACTACTGCAAGATTTTTAACCATTAAAGATAACAAAGCAAAATATTTCTGTTACATGTGTTTAAGTGCAGCAAGGAATGTCACTGTGGGTTTTTACCCCAACACTATTTCTATGATAAAGTCAGAGAACTAATGCCTTGGTATTGTTATTAATTTCTTTGTTGCACAAAAGAGTGTACTTGAAAGTGTCTGTGGTGGGGCTGGGTGGTAAAATGTAGTTGGACCACCCTGGATTTTTAATTACATTAATCCTTGCCAAAATGGCAAAAAGAATTGATGTATTTAAAAAAAAAAAAAAGAAAAAAAGAAAAAAAGTGTTGCTAATGCAGTGGCNAAAAAAAGAAAAAAAGTGTTGCTAATGCAGTGGCAGATATCCCATATTGTGATAAATGAAAACTTGACTGTAACAGCACTTTTTTATTCACATCAGTAATTACTGTTTTATTCTACTAGGCACTCAAATCTACAGGATTGCGTACATCTGACCCCCGCTTGAAAGAGTGCATGGATATGTTAAGACTGACCCTTCAGACAACTTCAGATGGAGTTATGCTGGACAAAGACCTTTTTAAAAAGTAAACTTTCTGTCAATGACCTAATTGTATCCTTCTGAATGAATGTTGTCGTTGTGTGACTGACTGACTGCTGTCCTAGGAGAGATACAAGGGATATAAAATGGGAGTCAAGCACCCTCCTACTGATGCTGTTTTCATATGAGTTTGTCCTCTCATTTCATGCAACAGACAAATTGATCTGCACAAGAGTTTAATGCATCAATGTCCTTTGCTTGTGTATCTGACCCCAGATTACAATGCTTGGTCAGATGCCAAATAAATGAATTGATGCAGCATGGAGTATCTAAAACTTCTCTCTCACTGCTTTTTGTGTAGTGAGATGTTCAAAGGAGGTGTATGGTTCATGCAAGAAGTGAGTATATGGAAAATAAAATGATGTTCTAAGGATTGTAGAGATGAGAACAGTTAGGACTGTGGGCTCTGCTTTGAAAGAGATTTATGTGTTGTGTTTTAGTGCTGCTTTTTTGTTAAGAGAAGTCTGGTCAGTTAGCTGAATAATGTAAGCACTGTTGGGGCTATCTCAGTGGCTAAGTACTTTCCAGGCTGCCCAGAGAGAAGTAGTGGAATCACTTTCCTTGGAAGTGTTCAAAAAAGTGATGTGGTGCTGAGGGATGTAGTTTAATGGTGGACTTGGTAGTGCCAGCTTGATGGAGTTGATGATCTTGGAGATCTTTTTCAACCTCAATAATTCTGTGATTCTAAATAGCAAGATTAGAGACTGTTCTACATCATGTCTCTAGGATTTGATGCTCTGTATTAAAAGAGTAGCAGTTACTGTGATAATCTGTAAAAAAGTTTGCATGGTTACCTCTTGTGTAGAAGTTTTGAACGTAAAGGCTGAGGGTAAAAAGTTGACTCTCTTTTCATGTAGCAGATTTTCTCTCACAGCAGCAACTGTTAGTTAACCTTTTTTATAAATTAGCACCCCTTCCCCCACAACTGGAATTATCTTTTCCTCCTGAACATGCTGCATTAACTGTGTAGAGGATCCCGTGTTGGTTCTTCTCCAAGTGGTGGGAAATACAATAATGTAGCTCCTGAGCTGTACTCACCTCAGGGCTTTCAAGTTTCAGTTCCCTAAATGTAGAAGCTGGTGGAATTTGAATTCAAATAAAGCAGCAAGAATAAGCGATGTGGAACAGTTGCAGCATAAGCTTGACAAGATAAATCAAGTGCAGCAGGAAATACCTGTAAAATGTGTTCACTCAGGCACCTGTATTATCTGTTTTTAACAAAAGTTTCAACCCCTTTTTGGTGTTGCTAAACATTTGACTGAAATTGATTTATTGTGAAGATGTTTGCCTTTTCAGTGCTGCACT
>VWYK01125294.1:22639-68888 GCA_013399775.1 Semnornis frantzii | reverse complement strand
AGTTTAAACCCATTACTCCTCCCATTGTTTGATGTCCTTCTTGTGTTGGGGGCTCCAGAACTGTACACAGTACTCCAGGTGGGCACTCACAAGAGCAGAATAGTATTTTTCTTATAATTCTCATTCTTTAAATATTAGATTTTTTTAAAAATATTATTACAGTTTCTTTGTATCAGCATTCCCCATGGTGGAAGCAAACCTAACTTTTGGCATGTAAACTACCTCTCTCTCTCTCCAACAGAACTGGTCTCAGTTGTCTTGGTTGTCTGTACTGCAAGCCTGAATTTATTCTTTAGAATACTAATGTCATGTTGACATGGAGGCACCAGGTTGATTTTTCACTTTCTAGAAGCTGATTCAAAAATATGTGAAATGCAAAGAAAATGGTTCTTTGGGGTTAAGTTCTAGCTACAGTTGTGGAGGATCTCTGGGCATTCAGGTGATTTGGTTTTGTTCCAATTTTTTGGTGAAAATGGGGACAAATATGAACACCACCAAAACAAAATAACAAACAAGCAAACCTAACAAACAAAAACAATCTTCAAAACCAGACTCCAAATTGGACACTTCTTTCCTCTTGCCGAATTGAAAACCTTAAAATAATTTTCAACTGAACTAAACCTTTTACAAGGAGTACAAGAGTTTGGCTAATTTTTGAATGGTATTTTCTGGCTTGCTAAGCATGAACATTTTACTCAAACGGGTCTTAAATTAAATGGAAGAAGTTCTGTGCTTTGTTACTACATCTTCTGCCCATTTTGGTGCTGTGGTAGGTTTCATGAGTGCACTCATCTGTCAAGCATCACCAAGCTCACATACAGGTTTTAATTTTGGCCTCGTCCTTCCAAAGGGCCAACATTTCCAACCTGAGCCTGCACTTGAAATTATAGACCAGGCTTTGAACAGACTGTAGATGTCAAATATAGTTTGGAACACGAAAGGAACAATTTCACCTGGGAAGTAATTTTGGCCAAGGTGATGGTGTTTGCCGTTGTTGGGATTTGCAGTAGTACAGCAAAATTACCTCTTAATTTATCAGTGACAGCTCTGTGCTGTGGCAGCATATAATAGATATTACACCCTGCCTCTTTTGAGCTTCAGAGAGATGATGAGCATCATACAGACACTCGAGCAATTCAGAGAACTCTGCTGTTCTGTGATGTTATCAGCATGTTTGGAGGAAGCGTTTGATTTGAGGGAAATGTCACATTTAATTATATCTTTGTTCTCTTCCTTTACAAAAAAAAAAAAAAAAATTAAGGCTTGGGAAGAGCAAAAGATGATTAACTGCAGATGTGATTTCTCTTTTCCCAGATATTTGAATTAATTGCCTATAATTGTGCATCATTTTGTACTGTGTGTTACCAGGCTGAGCAAAAAGATGGAAAGCCAGGAATCAGGCTAAAGACTTCTCTTGGTATGGGAGTTTATGATACTGGAAGTGCATGAATGGCTTATTCAAGGCTCATTTTTAGGAGAAAACAGCCACAATTTTAAAGAATCAGAATCGCAGGTTGGAAAAGTCCTCTGGGATCATTGAGCCCAACCTATCACCTAACCCTTCTAACTAACTAAACCATGGCACCAAGTGCCTCAACCAGCCTCTTTTTAAAGACCTTCAGGGATTGTGACTTCACCACCTCCCTGGGCAGCCCATTCCAATGACGATGACTCTTTCTGTGAAGAATTTCTTCCTAACATCCAGCCTAAACCTGCCCTGGTGCAGTTTGAGGCTGTGTCCTCTTGTTCTGTCACTGGGTGCCTGGGAGAAGAGACCAACCCCCACCCGGCTACAACCTTCCTTCAGGTAGTTGTAGACAGCAATGAGGTCTGCCCTGAGCCTCCTCTTCTCCACCCCCAGCTCCCTCAGCCATTCCTTGTAGGGCTGTGCTCCAGCCTCCTCACCAGCCTTGGTGCCCTTCTCTGGACACTTTCAAGCACTTCAACATCTTTCTTAAATTGAGGGGCCCAGAACTGGACACAGTACTCAAGGTGTGTCCTAACCAGTGCTGAGTACAGGAGCAGAAGGACTTCTTTGGTCCTGCTGGCCACACTATTCCTGATCCAGGCCAGGATGCCATTGGCCTTCATGGCCACCTGGGCACACTGCTGGCTCATGTTCAGCTGCTGTTGACCAGTACCCCCAGGTCCCTCTCTGCCTGGCTGCTCTCCAGCCACTCTGTCCCTAGCCTGTGGCGCTGCATGGGGTTGTTGTGGCCAAAGGGCAGAACCTGGCACTTGGCCTTGTTAAATCTCATGGCATTGGGCTGTGCGCTTCTGTCCAGCCTGTCCAGGTCCCTCTGCAGAGCCCTCCTGCCCTCTAACAGATGGACACATGCTCCCAACTTGTTGTTGTCTGGAAACTTACTCATGCTGGACTCAAATCCTCTCATCCAGATCATCAGTGAAGATATTATACAGGACTGGGCCCAGCACTGATCCTTGGGGCACACCACTAGTGACAGCTGCCAACTGGATGTGACACCATTCACCACCACTCTCTGGGCTCAGCCATCCAACGAGTTCCTAACCCAGCACAGAGTGCCCCTGTCCAACACTGGTTTAGAAACTGCTGCTCTCACTAAGTAGAAACAGCAGAGATGACATTTCTAAAGTGTTTTTTCACACAGACCTGAATAAGTGAAGATGCATCAGTGGAGAAGACTTCTCTAGAGTGATTTTTGAAAGCATGTTGCACAATGCATATTACATTTTATTCTACTGCAGTAACCAGAGGGCTTTCTTCACTGTTTACTCCCCTGTGATTAGATTTGGGGATTTGACCTGTTGAAAAATAAATGTGCAACTTCTGCTGTAAAACATCAAGTGGGGCCAGTAAAAGACATCTTTAGACAGTGTGGCTATTACAAGTATCCATCCAAAAGAGCTGATGTTGATGGATCTCCAAGCCCTGCCATCAGACTTTGGTATCCAGCCCCCTTCTCTGAAAGTTTCTCTGCTCAGTTTATCAGTTACACAGCAATTTCAGGCTTTTAAATGTTGATGCTCTTGCTTGCATGCTTGGATGCCAAAACCAGGCTAATACAGATTTGAAATGACCTCCCCATCTCCTCCAGTTCAATCATCTTATGTCTGAGCAAAAGCAGGTGGGAAATTGCAAAGAATCAGAGAGGCAACCTTGCTATCTTCCTGTGCTAATCCAAATGCTGTTGCCTTCCTTGAATGCCTTTTAGATTTTGGCCTTTCCCAACGGCATGCTTTAGCAGATGATTTAAGAGGGCAGGCATTGGGATGGTGAGCATGCTTTGATTGTGGTGCATTAGGCTGGAAGCTGCTTCTGTGTCTCTTCCAATGCAGACTACGTTAAGGTAGCACGAAATGTACTAGGTGTACTTTTATGTATTATTTTTTTCCCCTGCCTGGTTAGCCCCTGCAAAGTGCAATCATTGCAAAATACCAATTAAACTGTATTGGTATTCTGCAAAATACCAATTAAACTGTAATCATTGAGCATCCTCTGGTGCTAATTGATTAGAGGTGACCAAAGGGTTACATTTAGACTAGTATAATTTTGGCTTCTTGAGGGGTATATGTACTCCTCAGCCTCAGATATGGAAGGTGTACAATTTACGCTGCAGGGTCAATGAAGAGAAAAGCTGCTTGGATCTCCTATGCCTTTGGTGAAGAGATCAGAGTCCTGTTTCCAGAGCTGTCTAATTCATAGATTCACACAGATTCACAGATTGCATTGGGCTGGAAGGGACTCTCAAAGGCCATCTCATCCAACCCCCCTGCAGTCATCTGGGACACCTCCAACTAGATCAGACTGCCCAGGGCCGCATTGAGTCTGATTTTGAATGTGTCCAGGGACAGGGCCTTAAGCACATCCATGGGCAACCTGTCCCAATATTTTAACACTCTCATTGTAAAGAGCTTCCTCCTGATGTCCAACCTAAATCTACCCTGCTCCAGTTTAAAAACACTTCCCCTTGTCCTATTGCTATCATCTTACCCAGTAGAAGTGGTACCTGAATATTTGCAAGGGTCTCTCTGCCTTGCATTCCTTCCTTTGGTTCAGCATCCCTCACCAGCATGTTGTACTTGAACATTAATCTCCAGTAGCTGGAAGATAGCAGCAGTGAAGTGATAGCCTGGTCTATTTTCATCCATACCAGGTAAAAACTGAAATTGTACTTCCCTAACACACAGTATTGATTTTAAGCACTTTGCGACAAAGACAGAAACCATGAGTTCCTCAGAGCTAATCCATGCACTTTGGAAGCTTTTGGGGGGTTTTAATAGTTTCAATGTTAATTATTTATTTATTTATTTATTTGAACACACAGCAATGTTAACTCTAGAGAAACGGTGGCAGAATGTCTGAGGAATTCCACAATAGGATGCAGCCTTTTATTGGCAGAGATGTCTTGTACCACAACTCAGCAGGAGATGCTGGGAAGCAGGCTAGCAGAACCTTTACTGCTCTGTCAAGTGGACTTCCTGCCTGGTGATTTCATGTTTGCAAAAGCTATTTGAGAAGTGGTAAATACTACAGTGTTAATTATGCTGTGTATACTGACCCTGGAAGGGCAATCTCAACTTGCCTTTTGTTGTTGTTGTTGTTAGGTGTTTCTCGGGTTGCTTTTTGAACCCAGCCTTGCTGCTGCATCTTGGCTTTTTATTTAGGTTAGTTATTTTCAACGGTTCTACTTGGTGGCAATAACATCTGTATGGCTGTGTGCTACTGTTCCAGACAGCTCCCTGTATATTTTTAAGGGTAGTTCTAATTGCTGAGGGTTGCCTAACGCCGAGCACAGCCCATTTGTTGCAGCAGTTAGAGGATGTGATGTGTGCCTCATTCTCCTTGGCCTGCTTAAAATCTGTTGCTAACTATCTGCTTAATTATTCTGCTGGATAGGAACAGTAGTAGCAGTAAATGACATTGCATTGTGTTCAGTCCTGCCCAAATTTAGACGAAACAAAATGTTTCCTGCCCAGAAACTCTTTGTACTGTGCACTGTTTTGTGGACAAAGGTGGCTAATAATACATTTGCAGCTGTTTGTCAAGATTCCTGTTCTATCTTTTAAATTAAAATGCCAAAACGTTTCTGTGTCCTTGTCTCTCCTAAAATGCATTTCAGCAAACTGCAGGCTTGTCTCCCAGGAATATGCCATATTATCTCACTGAGGTAAAGACATAACTTGCATGGGATGAATAATGCAGTAGGCCTGGTGTATCTTCACAGGTGGGACTCCACTGATAAGTCTCTTTTTCTTTCTCTCTGCTTTTTTTTTTTGTTTCTACACTTAAAGTGTTTTTAAGCTACTTTTTAATGCAGAAGCATTAGATGTTTTCTTTTTAACATGCAATTGTAACAATAAGGGAAATACAGTGCTCTCTTCTCCTTGCTAGAGAATTATTATACAGTGCCTTAAGCCTGCATGTTTAGCAGGTCCTCCAAATCTCCTACCTCTTCCTCAGTTCAAGGTCCTGCCTGCCTGAAACCCCAGGTACGTTCAAAACGCAGCTTTCTATAATTACTACTCTTGATTACCTTTCTTTTTAAAGAAAAAAATCAAAAAGGATTTGATCAGTACATTTACACTTCCATCTGAGTCATACTTACTTCAACTTACCTCAGAGCTGAGAGCTCTCTTGCGACAAACTAGGAGGCAAATAATGTTCCTGGTCTGTGAATGCCTCTGCTCACTGTGTACTGGTTTGCAAGTCTGGCTTTGGTGCGTTAAGCATACAGGTCAAGGGGGAAGCACCTTAGCGGGATTCACTGGTCTCTAGGTGTGATGTGAGCACAGACAGCTGGCTCTTTTAGCCTCACACCACTCCTGTCCAGCTTGTCCCTATGTTGGTTCTGACCTTTATGGGGGTCAAACACCCATAAATTTGAAGGCAGTTCCAAGTGGGGAAGAGCCTTCCTCACATTCCTTTGCTCGGGACAAATGTACAGGGATCTGTTTGAGGGTCTGGAAGACAATTCTGCAAGTTCTGTAGAACTGAGCTGCAGTATCTCCTCCTATCTGAGGTGACAGATGCAAAGCTCTCCTTGTAAATTTGAAGTATGGGCCAACCTAACTACTGAAATTCGGGTCCTGGTTACTCTCTGGGCCCATGAGTGGCCATGGGAAGTATGGTGGTAGTTAGACATGCACTAGCACCTCCTGCATGGACAATGCATTGCTATCTCATCTTATTCCCTTGCATTTTACAGAGCATGCAGCAGCTGGCTCACCCCTCAGGAGAGGCCAGAGAAATGTGTGTGCTATCCACAACTGCCAATGTCCTCACTGGCTCCTGTTGCTGCTCTTTGCCTTCCAGTCTCTGCTAACACTTTCCCACTATTCCCTTCACCAAGCTGTCATAAAAACATCCTTCAGCCACAGATGGGGAGAGAGAAATGGGCAGCAGCTACACAGCTGAAAGGAGCTGGGACATCTGGCAGTGTGAAGCATTTGCTCCCTTTTCCTCTTCTGTGGATGTACAGAGACTGAGGTGAGTAGTTAGAAGTGATCTAGTGCTGAGGTGGCACAACCTAACCTCCATTGTTTCACCACCTCAATTTAAAAAGTGGGTAGTGAGAGTGTTTGAATGTACTTGAAGTTACTTTTTAGCCTCTGTGTTTTCATTAATTATGTTTGGCAGTCTGACTCATGCTCTTATGTAAGTAGTGAACTGTAACAAAGCTGCATGCTGCAGTCATTTATTTAGTCCAGAGCTGTAAGGCTCATTGGTGTTTTCATTAAAACATATCCCTTTCTGTCCCAGAGGGGAATGGTTTGAACTTCAAGAACAGGGATGTGCAACTTTAAATTTTATCTCTCCTCTGCTGGTCTAGAGGAGGTATGCGACAAGCAGGATTTGTTCTCATCAAATAAGGTCGATTATTGGGTAGGAGCTGGGGGAAAATAAGGCCATTTACTAAATTGTTTTGTGTTCATGAGAAATTGCTGCCTCCCACAATTTCTCCCAGTAGTTTTGTTTGCAAAAGATGTCACATGACAGAAACACAAATTCTTCTCTGCTCTAAACTGAAGTCGTTTGGTTCATATTCAAGACTGAAAAGCGTCTCCAAATTGATGCAGCAATCTCCAGCCAGTGTATGGCTGTACCTACACACTGTGATCCATCATATCTGCAATGTACAGCCTGGAGGTGCAAGTGGGAAGGACAGGACTCATGGAGATGTTTGGTTTTTATTTTTCAAAACATCCTTTAATCCTCCCAACTAAAATTCATGTTTTAAACAGGATTTGCATTTTGACAGCAGTGGTAGGATCAGAACTCTGGCAGGAAGAGCCATGTTGGGTTGTACAACAAAGACTCCAGCCTGCATTGTTTTGAGGGAGCTGAACTCTCTCTAAAGCTTTAAAAAGAGAGAAATGCACTAATGTAGATACTGCATCTTCATTAGGCAGCCTTGTTTTTCTGGGACCAAAAGTCCACAGGGTGAACTATTGGAATATATTGGAATATTTGGAGTTTATTTTAATATATAAATCTGGGCTAAAGGCAGAAATGCTTAGTCCCTTGTTCCACACTCCTCCTTTCCCGAAAGGCCAGTCTGCCACATCCCTGCATAGCACACCTGCAGGCTGATTTGACTCCAAAACAGAAATAGAACATGATGGTTTTCACTGGGCCTCACAAAAATGTACAAGAGAAATTGCCAGGGACTAATCAGGAACAGCTTTTTTTAATCACAAGATTTTAATAGATGTTCTGTGTAGAACTATAACTAGTAATCCAATCACTCATGCCCTCTCCTCCACTTAATTGAATTTCCTGTAATGGCCCAGGGATTGCAATCACTTTCCTGATTGTGGCAGTTGTAAAGCTCCACTTGTGCTCATCCAGTCATGAAAGATGAGTGGATGCACTGATTTTGTACCTAAATGAAAACGAAGCTGCAGCAGAACAGTAGAAATATCACAGAATTAATCTGGTTGGAATAGACCTCAAAGATCATCCAGTCCAACTCTCCACCCAGCACCGAAGGGTCAAGACTAAACCATGTACCTAAGCTCCAGGTCCACACACTGCTTGAACATCCCTAGGGATGGTGACTCCACCACTGCCTCAGGCAGACCATTTCAGTGTTTGAGAACCTTTTCAGTGAATAAATATTTCCTCATATCCAGCCTGTACCTTCCCTGGTGCAGCTTGAAACCGTTTCCCCTAGTTTTGTTGCTTTTCCTTAAAGAGAAGCATCTAGCACCCTCCTCACTCCAACTGACCTTACAGGTCTCCCCTTCTCCAGACTGAACAACCTCCAGCTCCCTCAGACTCTCCAGGTCCCTCATTGCCCTTCTCTAGACATGCTCCAGCACTTCAGTGTCCTTCCTGTAGTGATTTTTGTTGCTGTCACTGATCCTGTCCTTGCATCTTATTTGTAACAGCAGCACTCAGCTGTCAGGGATTCCTTGCCCTCGGTTGCTTATCCTGGCACACCTGGCACCATCACCTGCAGACTTCAGCATGTATCTAGATCTTTGCCTCACCATTGCAGAGGTGGGGGCTGTGTCATGCTTCTATACCTGCTCTTGATTGTTTAGTACCAGCCTCCTAACACCCTTGGAAGCAAGACTACCCTGTTTAGAAGACTTGGCCTACCACCACCACCCCCCTCCTTAGTGCTGTTGCACTTCAGTCCACACATTAGCTTTTGCTAGGTATTGTCAGGGCTGAGTTCCTTCTCTTTACATGAATTCCATCATTCAGTCACTTGCAGGAGCAACCTCTTTAAAGTAGTTTTTTTCTCATTTCAGAGCCTGTAAACTTCTGGTAAGGCTTGCTTTGAAGAGGGTGATAAACTGTTCTTCTCTGACACCAGAGTGTGAAACTGACTGCAAGGCAGATTGTTTAGAGACAAACAAGCACTTGACTGAAAAAACAGGGCTGCGATCATGAGTGGCAAGAACAAACAGCACAGACACTGCAGTGCTGCTTTTCAGGAGTGTGGAATCATGCATCATATCCTGTAAACAGGTATCCAAAGCTGTAACTCTCAATTTTCAGTCCTTTTATTCATCATGCATGATGTTATGTTCTTTGCAGTAGATTAGCAAGACTGTGCACCATAATAAAACAACAGAAAAGTCTTTCTGATTGCCTCCTAATACTTTTTATTAAGTAGGGAACTTGGGGTTTTTTTGTTGTTAATTTTTAAGTGACGACTTCCCAATAAATTATTTTCACAGACCTGGCAACGACAAATCCTTGATGATGTCTCCCTGGGGATAATGCTTCCCTGCTATCAGATCAACAGTCTAATCTTGTCTCCAAGATGAAGAAGGGAAATAAATCTGCTACTCCAAGTCCATTTTGGAAATGAAAAACCAGAAGCACACCAAGTAAGAGAATATTTTTCTACCAAGCATTGCAGTAAGTGGCCTTCAGTAATTCACTGTCCACCTTCTACAATGCTCACTGTTTCTTTATCATAGTGGGAGTGTGGAAGTCATTGCCAGAATGACTATCAGCTATTTTCTCCTCACTGCTGAAGACAGGCACTTGCATTGCCTTTGGCTTACTCCTTCTGCCTGTGATTGACCACATTATTAGTGGAACTGAAAGACACTGCTGGGTTGTTTGCACACTTCCAATCTGAGCCTAATGTTCCTGTCACGACAGTTTGCAGAGAGGTATTTTGATCCAGCTTTTGAATTAATCCATCAGCTTTTATCTCCAAGAGGAATTTTAGACAACTATCTGTTTGCAAACCCAATATTTTATTAATAAAAGACTTATAAACAGTAAGAAAGAAACCCCAATTTTACACTGAATGAAAAATCCCAAACTCCCAGAAACACACCTCAGTCCTTCACTCTCTGTACAAGAAATTCCATTGGGTGGTAATCCTATGCATGTATTCATCTAAAGATGGCTGAAAGTGGGGGTAAAAAAAAAAAAAGCATCATGCATACCCTCTACACAGAGCAGCTACAGCTGGGCAGACTTAACAATGCACACACGAAAAAAATCTGTACATCAGTGATTTAAAAAGCCATGCTTTGTGGAGCACCAAGGAGATCATTTTGTGGATTAAAAGAAACACAAAAAAAATTCACTGGCAACAGGCAAGCTCTCCAAACCTGAATTAGGGGCAGGACTGACCAATTTCTGCTTGCAGTTTCATCTCTTCTTTTCTCAAGGGAAAATTGTCAATAAGTGCAAAGAGCTCAGCTGGTGTTGCTGGGAAAGGATAGCGTTCCTTGTCCATTCCGTGCTTGTCCATCACCACGATGTTGAAATTGTAATGGGGGATCCTCAGCAGCAGCCTGCAAAATGAGGGACTCGTTTTGTTAAAGCTCATCATCTGTCCCTTGGGCTCTTCAAGCTAACAAATGAGCCTCCAGTGTGCACTTGCAGCCCAGACAGCGAACCATATCCTGAGCTGCATCGAGAGCAGTGTGGCCAGCAGGGCAAGGGAGGTGATTCTCCTGCTCTATTCCACTCTGGTGAGACCCCACCTGGAGTACTGCATCCAGTTCTGGAGCCCCTATTACAGGAAAGATCTGGACATGCTGGAATGTATCCAGAGAAGGGCCACGAGGATGATCAGAGGGCTCGAGCACCTCTCATATGGAGACTGACTAAGAGTTGGGGTTGTTCAGTCTGGAGAGGAGAAGGCTCTGAGGAGACCTTATTGTGGCCTTCCAGTATCTGATGGGAGCATACAGGAAAGCTGGGGAGGGACTTTTTAGGATGTCAGGTAGTAATAGGACTAGGGGGAATGGAGCAAAACTAGAAGTAGGTAGATTCAGATTGGATGTTAGGAAGAAGTTCTTCACTGTGAAGGTGGTGAGACACTGGAACAGGTTGCTCAGGTAGGTGGTGGAAGCCTCATCCCTGGAAGTTTTTAAGTCCAGTCTGGATGTGGCTCTGAGCAACCTGGTTTAGTGTGAGGTGTCCCTGCCCATGGCAGGCGAATTGGAACTAGATGATCCTTGAAGTCCTTTCCAACCCTAATGTGATTCTATTAAATGGCATGAACAGCCTGTTGGGTCAAAAGCAGAGAAAGGCACAGATGGTCAGAGGAGGCCATAGAAGGTCCATGTCATTTTATGTATAAGAACAAGGAGTCAAAAAGATTGGGTGTCTGCATGTGCTGCAGGCTGTACCTCTGTGTTAGGGAAAGGTGAAGGTAACTGCAATCAGATCTCTGCTTGTCACTATAGCACAGGCTGTGTCAGACCCCTGCTTGTTACTATAGCATAGGCTATTACAAGAGAAAAGAACCCATAAGACAAAAAGAAGTCCTATATACACTAATCTATAAGACAAAAAGAAGTCTTATATACACTGACTAAAAAATACCACTGTGAAACAACTAGAGTTACAAGTAGGCTATTCCCTTTCTTAGCTGCCAAATGGTGTAAAACCACAATGAGCAAATGCAGGGCAACACTTATTGGAGTCTTCATCACTTCCTACTAATAACAACCCTCTAACTT
Organism: Semnornis frantzii; assembly: GCA_013399775.1. Lineage (NCBI taxonomy): Eukaryota > Metazoa > Chordata > Aves > Piciformes > Ramphastidae > Semnornis > Semnornis frantzii. Next base: position 57,458 of record VWYK01125294.1, on the reverse strand, counting down.
GTGATAACTCCACTTTAGGACAGCAAAAGCTGCTACTAGTCTTGCCAAAGTCTGTCCTTTCCACATGGTAAAAGAGATCACTTGAGCTACTCTAGAGGTGCAACAGTAGCCAAATTACATCCGTGGTGCTCTTTCAACCTGTTACTTGAAAGAGTAATGAACTAAGACATCCTTAGACACCCAGTCATTCAACATCAATGGTGTGGGGAAAAGAAATTTCAGAAGCTGTGAAGTGAATAGGGGGAAGGACAGAGAAGATGCTATGAAGAGAGTACAGGAGGGATGTTCAGATGTGAAGCAGCAAAATTGACCTTCCTCAGCCTTCTAACAAGTTTGAGTGCTCTGGGTGTTGTCTGGTTCCAGTTAGAGAGCTTAGTTGTTGAATCTGAACTAAAATCAAGTTCAAAGCTGAGCTATGATGATAGGAAACTCCTATCTCACCTAAGAAAAATGCTTATCTTCTACAAATTCAAATGCTAACCTTCTGAGGTTTCTAAAGTTTTAACTAACTGGAGTATCTGTGCTCATTAGCTTACTGCATGCCAATTCTGGAGAGCTCCTTTATTCAGGATGCTTAAGAGTGTGTTTCATTTCGATTTAAGTGCTTTCCAGAACTGAATTCACACAATTCAGTAACAGAGAAACCCAAACAAAAATGAAAACTGGAGAGTAACTTTCACTGAGTGCAGGGAAGGTCACACCATATCAATTTCCAAAATGTAGCTCCATTGAAGGCTGGGGGTGGGAGGTGGTTGGGCAAGGAGTGATGTGTTACCAGAGCATATTTTTCCTCTACAGAGACACAAGAAAATAATTTCAGCTTTAGTAAAAGTACTTTTACTTTTTTGAACAAAAGAGAAGCTCTTTTGCTTTTCCCTTTGGTAGAGAACAAATTATTTTGCAGTCCAACAAAAAACTTCTGTGACTCATCAGTGTGGGGTTTTTTTTTTTTCAATTCCACCCATTTACACTCCATTTTCTCAGGCATATCACAGATGATGTTGCCTAAAATGCTCCTGGGTTTTTTTCCTAAATAGCCACTGATTTCCCTGCCTTCATTCCTGGCTCTCGTAGTCCTCCAGTCCCTAGGAAATGCTGGCACTTCAAGTCTCTCTTTCAAGTGAAAATCAACCCCCTGCCAGTCCAAAATCAAGTCAGAACAGTTTAGGCACCTCAGAAAAACTGCTGAATGTTGTAGTCAGACTGGGAAGGCTGAGATAATTTCTCCTTTGAAATACTGCCTGTATTGTTTCCACATGAGGGACTTCAAAGAGCAGCTTCCCTTTACGGCCTGGCCACAACTAGCAGCAGTGCAGCAGAGAAGATGAGCTGTCACTGCCATCTGGGCCTTTGCTGGCAGCTGTTGCAAGGCTGTCCTTGAGAAGCAATTGGAGCCTGTCATGACTACAACAGAGCAACTCCAGGACAGATACTGACATACTTGCAGTGCTTTCAGTAGCAGATGACTACCTATAGATAGAGCTATGATGTGATCAAAGCGGTACACAGGGAATTCACGAGTTCAGAAATTCACTGTCTGAGCAAAGGGTCAAGGAAGACACAGCACCCGAATGAGTGCCATAGACTTGAGCTTGTTTCACATTTAAATGAGTTGTGATCCATTTAAATGTTAAACAAGCTGAAGTCTGTGCTCTTAATTTCATAAATACCAAGTACTCATGAATTTGCAGCAGCTACTGAACAGCTACAGAGAAATCTACTCCTTTCATTGACTCACCATCTATCCTCCAGCATCTAGCTACAAAGAAAAGTACTCCTTACACCAACTCACCATCTACCACCCAGCATCCACACTAGAGTAGAATATGTATAATTAGAGAGCAAGATGCAGGGAATCAAAAGTAAGATGTCAGGTACACGAAGGTGGAAACGACAGCAGCAAGACCTTATGTTACCTGAGTTGCAGGGCAAGGGATGGGGGCAGCAGCTTTACACCAATTCTTCCTATCTGTGCTGGGAAGACACCAACCAGTTCAACAACAGTAACATGTCGGAGGTCAAAACCACACTGAGCTGGCTGGAAGGGTTAGAAAAAGAAAGAGCTGTGTTAGTTATCAGTGAGAACAAAGGGGGTTGTGTTGAGCATGCAGCAAGTGTTTGTCTTGGGTCCAATCTTCTTACATTAGTGAGGTGGTTTAAACTGAGATGTGGGCAGACTTTGAAAAGTCTCTAATTCTCACTTTGAAGAACTACAGCCTCGTGACTCCAGGGGATGCTAAGTGATGGTTGCTCAACTGCCCTACGAAAAACAACACACAGGGACCACCGAGGAGAAATCTAAACTCGTCTTTGTAACGACATGAGAAGATGCCAGGGTATATAAAACATTGTGCCAGCAGTCTGATTTGGCAATCAAATTGAGCTATGTGAAATGGAGGTCAACTGCAGAAAGCTTTCTCTCATGCCAACTTGTTTTAGTGCTTGCAAGCAGTGGGAAAAATACTACAGGCATTAAATTTAATATTTTAAGCTACTTCATTTTGATCAATATATTGAGTTTTCTTACCAAGTTAATAAAGAAAAACTTTATTTTAATACAACTAAGTTAATTGAACCACCAGTTTAAAAGCTCATCCTGTTCATATTCCAGTGAGTACTCCTACTGAGTTTTGTTATAGTTGTGAGAAAAGAAGCAAGACAGGACTGGCTCCTTTCTCTGAGGACACAGATACCCTTCTGAGATACATCCTCAGGTCCAGTGAGAACCCAAAAAGAGCATCACACTTAACTGCTTGAAAGAGTCCATCACACAGCCACAAAGATGATTAAAGGAGTGGAACATCTGCCTTATAAGGAAAGGCTGAGGGAGATGGGGCTCCAGCAGTTCAGGTAATTTCTGTGCTGGGTCTCCAGTCCTTTGTTTGATGGTGCCCTGGATATTGTTTCTGAAAATGTGCTCACTTCACTGCATTGTAGTTACAAAATCTGTAAGTCTGGCTTGCCTGAACTGCCACCACTAAAGAGCTGGATGGTTCAGGGTTTCCTCAGCTGCTTTTGGAGCTGAGTTAGGGGATGATTATTGAGCACAAGTTAATATGAAATTCATTTGGGGAGGATGGAAGAGGGCCAGAAGTTTCCGGGATTCAGTGACTGGTCAGCCAGAAGCAGCACCATCCAGAATGGAGCTGAATTAAAGACTGAGGAGATGTTTCAATTCAGAACAACCACTGCTTCATCCAGATAAAATCACAGAATCAACCAGGTTGGAAGAGACCTCCCAAGATCACCCAGTCCAACCTATCACCCAGCCCTATCCAATCAACTAGACCATGGCACTAAGTGCCCCATCCAGTCTTTCCTTGACCACCTCCAGGGACTGTGACTCCACCCTCCAGTAGCTGCAATATTAACAGCTGAAATTTGCAGATTTACATCAAACAGTGGAGCTTGTCCTCTTGTGTCTTTCTTTAAAGAAAACAAATAAACAAACAGTGGCACTGACCACTCCCCACCTCCCCCAAATGTGTTTTACCTGCAGCATTCCCAACTGCATCCTGTAGAAGAAGTTGGCTGCAGTAGGAGTTGAAATAATTAGCAGTCTCCTCTTCTCATAAAACTGATCCAGAAGTGCAGCTGCAGTCCTCACATTCACATTAATATTCATGGCTAGAATTAAGTTTAAAACAAAGGTAAGACAGCCTACTGAAAACAGATCTATTTATAAAACCACAAACTCTTGGTAGAATCATAACAACAAACAAACAAACAACAAGAAGATATGGGTGAAATACTGTCCTCATTGAAGCCAATCATTTTATCTTAAGCTGTCCTGGCTTGCAAGATGAATTGACTGCAGAATCTGAAGTGCTGTAGAAAAGCTTTGAGCCAAAACACTTTATCAATTGTGAGGTACCACCATCATTCTAGGAAACAGCAGCCAAAGGTGGCAGTCTTCATCTATAAGTACGAACTGGCAGAGGAGCCAAAGATGGTTCTTACCTCTAGGGCACTAAAGCTTGTGGCTGTATTCCACTACACAGGCCCTTCCTAAATTGTCACTGCTAGAGGAGGCATTGCTCTGGCAGCCCTTCTGGTGAAGTGTTGAAATCCTGACTTACGTGCACAGCTTGGCTCCACGCCTGACCACCCCGAATTGTACTGGCACACTCTGGCTGGGCTTCCTTGCAGCTCGTAGCCACCAACGCAGGAGAATTCGCATGTGGCGCCGTAGTTGTTTCCATCACCTGAACACTTCATGTAGCCATTGTCTGGGGCATTTAATTTCACACAGCGCCTGACTTTAAGCAGGAAGCAAAAAAAACCAAACCAACAACAGACAAGGCATGAGTCACCCTGTGCACTACCAGGGTAGCACAGCCAGTGGAACACCATTGCAGAAGACAACATAGAAGACGTGCTTGTTTCGTTTTTAGAGTCTTGTACATAAACCCCTCAATCAAATAGACAAAACTCTCTTAACTCCTACATAAAGTGATACAGATGTACAGAATCACAGAATTATTCTAGTTGGAAAGAACCTTAAAAGATCTTCTAGTTTCAAGGCCCCTGCCATGGGCAGAGACACCTTCCATGAGATAGATAAGGCTACTCAAAAAGCCAGGGACAAGGCATCCACAACTTCTTTGGGCAACCTGTTTCAGTGCCTCACCACCCTCACAGTGGAGAGCTTCTTCCTTATATCTAATCTAAACCTTTACATAGGTATAGCCATGTGAATGTGGTATTATGGTGACAAAAGGTCATGAAGCACAAAGACAGCTGAAGCTGAAACCTAAAGGTTTTATCTCTATTCAGATTTCAATATCTGGACTTGTGAAAGGGTAACACTGCTTGACACATTTGAGTCACAGTTGAAACACCTCCTTCATGTACTTGTTTCAGCAGCTCAACAGCTAAGTATAAGGGAGAAAGGATGCAGAAGGGAAGGGGTGTGGAGCTGGAGACAGGTCTAATCAATAAAACTCTCCTCTGGCTTGCAGAGTGCCAGACACTCACCTTGCTACAGGCCCTGCCTCCCAGGGACTCCCTTTCATCACCAACATACAGTTCACATACACATGAACATGCAGACAGATAAATGAGAACATTTCTCAAATTGCCTACTGCACCAGGTGCAGATCAGTGACTATTTGTAGGGTAAAACACCATTCTTACCTCTGACTTTAACTAGAAATTTGCAGGTGCCTTTGTTTTCAGCTCTGTCATACACAGTATACTGGATTTTGTGGTCACCTTCTGGAAAATGTGACCCTGGTGGCAAGCCCTTCAAAATAACACTGAAGCAGGAGACAAAACAGGACAGACATTCATAAATTCAGTATTTTTCTACTGGCAATGCTGTAAGAGCCTAAAGAGTGACGTTTGTGGTGTGCTAAGATTCTTTGGCTGCAGTGCGTGACTGGAGACTGAAAGTAAGCAAAGGAAGAAGCTGGACAGCAGCAACCAGACTATTTATATTGCTACTAAAAGCCCACCCTGGAGTTATACAAAAGGATCCCACCCTGCTGAGACAAGAGAGGCAGAGTGGACACTGCCTGCCTGCTTCCTATATGATAGTGCATAGTGTAGGGTTTGGCCGAGCTGGAGTTAATTCTCCTCAAAGCATCCTTCTAGTGCTGTGTTTTGCAGCAGTAGCTGATAACACAGCAGTGTTTGGGCTACTGCTGAACGAGTATCTAGGCTGTGTTCTTCCAACATTTCCCCACCCAGTCTGAGGAGAGGTGGGCAAGATCTCGGGAGGGGACACAGCCAAGCCAGCTGACCCAAACTGGCCAAAGATGTATATTCCATGCTACATGATGTCAGCTCAGATATAAGAACAAAGTGAAGGAAGTGTAGGATATTCATCCACGGTGTCTGTCCTTCAGAGGAACCATTATGTGTGGAGAGTCCTGCTTCCTGAGACTGACCACCATCTGCTGAAGGGAAGCAGAGATTAATATCTCTCCTTGCTTCCACTTCCACACAGTCCATTGCTTTGCTTTTCATTATTATTAAATTGCTTCTATCTTATAACTGGCTTTTGTTATATTTCCCCCTCTCCCCTGTCCATCTAAGAAGGGGAGTAATAGAGTGACTTTGGTGGGCATTTGGCCCCCAGACAGGGCCAAGCCACCACACCAAGCATTACACCATGTCCAAAGGCTTCCTTGTGCTTCCTTTTCAAGGAGGAGTGGTGATTGATCTTCCCTCATTCTGTATCCTGAGCAATCCACTGTCAGGACTGCAGTGTAGATCCAGATCCAGCAGCCTCTTAGAATGGGAGTGCATCCCATATAACTGCTCTGCACTGCTCCTGTGATTATACTCATGTACAAAAATGGAATAGAGAGTGAAATACATTGTCCCAGCAGCAGTGCGGTGATCCACAGCAGCGTTTTCACCTGTTCCTATCCTGTAAATCAGTCACCAGAATTCAGATGTGTTAGAAGCACCCTCAGTACTGAAGCTGTGAGGTGGAGCAGTGTTGGGAAAGTTGAGCTACTCAGCTGACTTGCAAGATCCAGTGCATTTCAGGAAAGCACTGCACAATCTACAAACCATCACACTTAGCACGAGTTTCTAACAAATACAGTTCACAGACTCACAGCATTAACCAGGTTGGGAAAGACCTCTGAAATCATCAAGTCCAACCTATCACCCAACACCATCTGATCTACTAAACCATGGCACCAAGTGCCACATGCAGTCTCTTTTTAAACACCTCCAGGGACGGGGACTCTACCACCTCCCTGGGCAGCCTATTCCAATGCCTGACCACTCTTGCTGGGAAAAGAATTTTCCTAATGCCCAGTCTAAACCTATCCAGTCACAGCTTGAGGTCATTCCCTCTTCTTCTATCACTGTTTACCTCTGAGAAGAGACCAGCAGCAGCCTCTCCACAATGGCCTTTCAGGTAGCTGTAGACAGTGATGAGGCCTCCCCTCAGCCTCCTCCTCCTCAAACTAATCATCCCCAGCTTCCTTAGTCGCTGTTCCTAAGATTTATTCTCCAGGCCCTTCCCCAGATTTGTTGCCCTCCTCTGCACTCACTCTAACACCTTCACACCTCTCTTGTATTGAGGTCCCCAAACCTGAACACAATACTTGAGGTGTGGCCTCACCAGAGCTGAGTACAAGGGGACAATCACCTTCCTACTCCTGCTGGACACAGCATTTCTAATCCAAGCCAGGATGCCATTGGCTTTCTTTGCCACTTGGGCACACTGCTTGAGTTGTTTGTCTATTACAATCCCAGGTCTCTTTCTGCCCGACAGCTTTCCAGCCACACTGCCCCAAGTCTGTAGCACTGCTTGGGGTCGTTGTGGCCCAAGTGCAGGACCTGGCATTTGGCCTTATTGAAGTTCATGCCACTAACATTGGCCCATCCATCCAACCTATCCAAGTCTCTCTGTAAAGCCTCTCTACCCTCGTGCAGATCAAGACTGCCACCCCATTTGGTGTCATCTGCAAACTTACTGATGACAGACTCTATGTCTTCATCAAGGTCATCAACACAGATGTTAAACAGACGTTAAAAATGTGAGTGTGGAACCAGAAAAAATTTCAAGTTCAAGTCAAAAGTTCAAATTCAAGGTCTAAAGCTACCAAATTTTCATCAGATGAGAAACGTCACTTTAAAGGTGACTGCAGAATGCTGGGGCAGTAGCAGCTATCACTGCTCCAAGAATGAGCCTAAAGATGATTGCAGATATTCACTTTGGTTTTTGTTTGTTTGTTCGCTTCTTTTTTTTTAAGACAGCCAAAAGTGCCTCTGTTGCTGCCTCCAATGAACTTGTTGACTATGAGACCCACAAAGAATCATAGAATTAGTCAGGGTTGGAAAGGACCAAAAGGATCATCTAGTTCCAACCCCCCTACCATGGGCAGAGACACCCTACTGTAGATCAGACTGGCTAGAGCCTCATCCAGCCTGGCCTTAAACACCTCCAAGGATGGGGCCTCAACCACCTCCCTGGGGAACCCATTCCNCCAGGATCTGGTTGGCTTTCTGGGCTTCAAGTGCACAAAACTGCAAGAAACTCTGGAAAATTTCACAGGTGCAGTCCAATTTTTTTAAAAAAAATATTTATATTTAATTTTTATATGTGTTGTTCCATAACCACAATCACCTGCTGCCCTTCATGTAGAAGCTAGTTTTGGAATGATTCACCTCTAAGTTGTCAGCTTTTTCAGTTGAACTTGTAATTCTTTCCAGGCCAGTGACATGCAACATCTACAAATAAGCATCTTGGCTGAATTAAGGGGAAAGGGTACCTGGCCAGCCTCATTAGCTGAATTATCAACCAAGGATCCCAGGAATAAAACAAAGAAAATGCAGATCTCTGCAGATTTGCACCTACTCTGTCAGAATCCCATCAGCAGTGTCCCGTCCCTCAGGGGTGTCCCAGAACACTTTGGCTGTCAGTTTGTTGGGCTCTGCAATTTTCTCCTTCACACTTGGACACTTGATTCTTGGAGGTTCAGTATCTGTTGAAGTAAATGTCACAGGAATGGGCATTAGTGCATCTGTTACAGCTGTGCATTTTCTTCACAACTCTTGCCCTGCAGTCACCATAACCTAGGACCACTTTCAGAAGGCCTCCCTAAACACTGAAGCCATCCCAGCCAAGGCATGCAGAGCCTGTACACTTCTCCTCTTTGTAAAGACTAAGAGATGATAATGATCAACACCATGCCACACAAAAGACAAGTTCGTAGTAAGTATTGTAAATGTCCTTGCACAGTTCCTAGTTAAGAAGCAGCATCAACAAATGGACATTATTTAGCTTGGAGCTCTAAGGAAGGGATGCTCCAGATTGTACTGGAGGAGCCTGAATGTCCTGCTTATCTGCTCTTCCTCTCCCCATTCAGCTGTGCAGCAGGCACTGTGATTAAAACCAGCTGTAAAGCACACCAAACTTGTTCTCTGCATGACAGCTTTGCATGTTACTGTTAACATGCTGGTTGTTTTTCCTGCAGCAATGGCAGAAGGAGAAACAGCAGAAGAGTGATGCAGTCCTTTTGCACTTGATTTTTTTTTTCCAAGTAATCCCTATAGGTAATTCTTTACAGGTAATAAGAACCAAATAGACTAGGCACATTTTGAAGGCCTGTTTAACTTGTCAGGAGAACTTCTTTTCTTGTCCTCATGTTCCTTATTCAGCTCCTTATTTTTAGAGTACCTTCCTGTTATGTGTGGAAGCCTGCTGTATCTCTCTGCCTTCATCTACACAGCTCAGTGTAGCTGAGTTTGGGTAGGAAATAACCCAGTCTCACCAAGGCTGCTTCTGGCTTTGATTAGTTTACTGTGGCAACAGCTCATCACCGTGCTATGGGCTGTATACATTAAATAAACATTAAAGCTGGAATAAAGGACAGAGCTGCATTTAAGGGCCTGGTGTTTTTAACACAACTAATCAGAAAGCTCATTATGCTGTTTAGCACAGGGAAGACTGGTTGGTAGAAAATGGCTTGGACTTCCACATCATAAAGACAAACAATGCTGTTACTGTAAGAACCAACTCACCCAGCGGCCAGGAAGCCTTTTTAGCTGGACTTAAAAGTTCCTGGAAAGGATGTTTTCTTTGGTCAGTTCAGCTGTCTCTCAGCATTCAACAGGCACTAAATGAACCCTACCAGAAAAATCTGTTTTGAAATGGACCAAGAGAAAGCAACTGTCTACTGAAGAGGCTCCTCCACTGCAGTGGCCACTGGGATGTATTAAATCCCCAGAGTGCTCAGATGTTTTTCCTTGTACCTTTTTTAAAAGTTGAAGCCAGTTTACAACATAACAATGGGCAGGCAGAAGTATTCCTGCTCTCACAAGCACCTCCCCCATGATGCTGCTTGCGATATCCTTTAGCCTGCACTGGTGGAGCTTCCTAAGCATTGCCTGGGCTGCAAGAGGACCCAGGGTGGCTGGAGCTGTGGTTCTTTGGTGGGTATCTTTGGAGGGAAGCGAAGCAGCAAGTGTTTTTCCTCACTCACAGCATGATGCCCCACGAAGAGCAAAGGAAGGTGTGACAGCACCTTGGCCACAGCATGGCAGTAAAAAAGAGTAGTCTAAACAAATACAACCCATTTAAGTCATTTAAATGCAGAGAGGGTGAGCAGAGAATATGCAGGCAAATGCACAAGTGACAAAACTGAAACACGACCCCCCAGAAAGCCTTTAATAAAATATATGATGCAAGGTTCCCACATACAGGTCGAAAAACCAAACTGGTTCCAAAACAATTCTAGCAGAGGAACCTCCAAGACTGCTGATTGCAGGAGGTTTTATTAGAGGGAAAATTCATTCTGTAAGCACCAGACTGTCAGATTCTCTTGCTTAGGAAGTGTTCCTGGGCAAACTTGGAGCTAGGACATGCTGCAGGGTGCCTGACCCCCTGTGGCTGGTCTTACCACTGTGTCACAGTGGGAAGACTGATGAAAAGCCAAGCAGATGTATTTAAACTGTTTAGAAGGGCTGTGTATTAAACTGCTGATTTTTGCCTGCAAGGCTTAAATCCTGGCCAGAGAAACTGAATTTTCACTTAAAAACCTGGCACTGTTCAGCCACGTTCTTGTTGCTTTTCTTGGCTACTTGGCAGCAGCAGCAGCTGGTACTCTGGTTCCATGAAGGGAAGCAGCATCGCAGGCCATGGCATCAGGAGGTCATAGGCAAAACCATTAGAGTGATTTCAGTTGGAAGGGATCTACAAAGGCCATCTAGTCCAATCCCCATGAAATAAGCAGGGACACTCTCAACTAGGTCAGGTTACTCAGAGCCTTGTTGAGCCTGACCTTGGATATCTTCAGGGATGGGGCCTCAACTACCACCCTGAGCAACCTGTTGCAGTGTTACACCACCCTCATTGTAAAGAACTTGTTCCTAACATCCAATCTAAATATGCTCTTCTCTAATTTGTAACCAGTGCCCCATATCCTACCATTGCAGGCCTTTGTAAAGAATCTCTCCATTCTTCTTGTACTGGAAGGCTGCTCTTAAATCTCCCCAGGGCCTCCTCTTCTCCAGGCTGAACAACCCCAGCTCCCTCAGCCTGTTCTCATCACAGAGCTGTTCCAGCCCCCTGATCATCTTTGTGGCTCTCCTCTGGACCCAATCCATCAGGTCCATGTCCTTCCTGTGCTTAGAGCTCCAAGGCCAGACACAGCACTGCATCTGAGGTCTCACCAGAGCAGAGCAGAATCACCTCTCTCCATCTGCTGGCCACACTTCTTTTGATGCATCCCAGGATGCAATTGGCCTTCTGGGCTGCAAGTGCACATTGTTGGCTTGAGTCCATCTTCTCATCCACCAGAACCCTCCAACTCCTTTTCCATATGGCTGCTTTCTATCACCTAACCCCTCAGGCTGTATTGATAACAACTGCTAATGAGCATTGTTCTGACCCCAGATATGGGACCCTGCACCTGGTCTTGTTAAACCTCATGAGCTTGTCCAGGTCCTTCTGGATGACATCTTGTCCCTCTGGTATATCAACAGCAGTAGAATACCAAGTTTTAAAGCAGCCTCTTGAACTTTGTGGAGAAAATTGCTAGGTTTACAAATGTTTTGTTGTTGTTGTTTGGGTTTTTTTAAACATGGAATCCCATCAAAATTTGAAGAGCTTGTTATTTGCCTTTTCCATGGTTTGTTAAAGCTTTACATTCATTTGCTTCCATATCTGGGATGATGAGTGAAAGGAACAGAAAGATGGTAATGAATGCCCACCACTTGCTTATTCAAGAGTCCATTATGGACTAGGTAAATGGTCTGCTGCTACATGAACATGCTGTTACTGCTGATTGCTGATGTCGTTAAACAGTGGTTGGAAGTTAATTCAAAATATTGGTCCATGTCAAAAGCATTAAGAGAATGGAAATCATAAAAGGGAGAATGAAAAACACTGTCCTATTCTCCCCAACCCCCTCCACAAGGCATTGCTCTGTATTGTAAATCATCCATTATCAGGGTCTGTATAATTAGTGACTCAAAGTGCAAAGCTTGTTTCAGACCTTCTAGTAGAACCCGTTAGTTAACTGCCTATTAATACCATCTTAGGATGTGCCAAAAAGATGACTTAGCAGGGTGACAGCCATTTACCATAACCTCTGTAACACAATCAGCCAGAAAATAAACCTTTATAGAAGGAAAGATGGTGACAATTTTCAATCTTCTAGAGGAAAACAGCTTTTTCTATCTGTTACAGTGGAACAGAACTACAGAATATTCAGTGTTGGAAGGGACCTCCAGAGCTAACAGAGTCCAACCTGCCTGCCAAGGCAGGATCCCCTAGGGTAGTTTGCACAGGAATGCATCCAGGCAGGTTTTGAAAGTCTCCAGAGAAGGAGACTCCACAACCTCTCAGGGCTGCCTGTTCCAGTGCTCTGTCACCCTCACTGTAAAGAAGTTCCTCCTCATGTTGAGGTGAAACCTTCTATGTTGCAGTTTGTATCCACTGTTCCTTGTCTTATTACTGTGTACCACTTAAAAGAGGTCGGCCTCATCCACTTGACACCCACTCCTCAGATACTTAGAGACATTGATCAGATCCCCTTTCAGTCTTCTCCAGAGTAAACAGCCACAGGTTTCTCAGTCTTTCTTTGCAGGGGAGATGCTCAAGTCCCTCAGTCATCCTTGTGGCTCTCATTAGACTCTTTCCAGCAGGTCCCTGTCTCTCTCGAATTGGGGAGCCCAAAACTGGACACATTATTGCAGGTGTGGTTTCACTAGGGCAGAGTAGAGGGGGAGAGAACCTCCCTACACCTACTGGACACACTCTTCTGGATGTACTCCAACATGCCATTGGCTCTCTTGGCCATAAAGGCACATTGCTGGCCCATGCAGAACTTGCTGTCCACCAGGACTATTCGGAGTCTTTCTCCATGGAGCTGCTCTCCAAGAGGGTAACCCCTAACCTGTACTGGTGCCTCCTCTTATTCCTCCCCAGGTGCAGGACCCTGCACTTGCCCTTATTTCATTAAGGATGTAATGGAATTATCATTCCAGTGAACATTGGCATTTTTAGATAACTAATAACCAAAAGCAGGTGTACATGGATCTTCTTTAATCTGTTATTCCAGCAACAGGAAGGATACCCTTCCTCTTATAGGAAGGGGGCAGGGAACAGACAGCCTGCTTTGTCAGAACAGAAAACTCACTGTCTGTAAGGGCTTCCATAAGTAACTGCTAAAACATACCTAATTTTCTTTAGTCAATAATATGTAAATGAATCTTCACAGAATCAGTCACAGAATGTATTCTGGTTGGCAGAGACCTCAAAGATCATCCAGCACTGAAGAGTCAAGACTAAAACATGTCCCTAAGTGCCAGGTCCAAACACTGCTTAAAAACCTCCAGGGATGGTGTCTCCACCACTGCCCTGGGCAGACCATTCCAATGCTTGAGAACCCTTTTCCCTGTTTCAGCACTGATGTTAGCCTTATGCCCTTCCTACATGGATCTCCACAGAATGATAGGAACCTCTGGAGATTATCTAGCTCATGCCAGAGCAGGTTCACCTAGAACAGGCTGCATAGAACAGCATCCAGGTGGGTTTTGAATGACTCCAGAGATGGAGACTCCATCACCTCTCTGCTGCACTGTGAACCCCGCATAGTTTTGTGCAACAATGCTAAGCAGTGTAACTGCAGAACAAAAAGGTAGAGGAAAACCCCTTGTTAAGAGGATTACAAATTCAAGTCTGCAGTAACTTTGCCATACTTGATGTCAGTCGCTGTGCTGTCCCCCAGGCTATTTCCCTACCTATTTGCAATGACATGAACCTCTATCAACCCATGCCTACAATCACAAGGAACATCTCTGTTGTACACAGCACTTCTAATTGCTTATATGCTAAAGTAAGAAATAAATCAGCATCTCTGCCTTTCTATTTCATTGCTCCCCTTACCTTAATTTTATTCCTCAGCTGAGTGTGAGCCATTCAGCCAGTTCTCTCCTGGCCCCTGATAAGCTTCCATAGGCTACTGATGACTTCTCTGTAACTACTGCATTGCAGTAAGAAATGTGTTCAATTGTAAAGTATATTTATACTGTTAGCATCTTATCTGCTCACAAAAAAAAATTCTTTATCCTACCTATCAAGAAGTCAAAAGATAACTTTATTAAAACAGTCTGCATATAGGAATTGTGTGCACAAGGTTTTTAAAGGTGTCTTCTCCACGCTATGTGGCATTACTAGACCTTAAATTATAGCATTATTATTACTGGGTTGCTTTGGACTTGTCAGTCATACCCTATGCAACAACTATCCTGCATGAGCAGACAGTGTGAGCTTGCAGAAGGCCAGTCACATCCTGGGCTGCATCAAAAGAAGTGTGGACAGCTGATCGAGAGAGGTGTTTCTGCCCCTTTTCTCTGCTAAGACCTCACCTGGAGTACTGCATCCAGCTCTGGAGCAATAAACACAGGAAGGACATGGACCTGATGGAGCAGGTCCACAGTACCACGGAAATGATCAGGGGGTTGGAGCACCTCTGCTACAAAGACAGGCTGAGGGAGCTGGGGTTGTTCAGCTTGCAGAAAAGAAGGTTCTGGGGAGACCTAATAGCAGCCTTCCAGTACTTGATGGGGACCTACAACAAGGCTGGAGAGAGACTGGTTACAAAGGCCTATGGTGATAGGATGAGGGACAATGGCTTCAAACTAGAGAACAGCAGATTTAGATTGAATGTTAGGAACAAGTTCTTTACCATGAGGCTGGTAGAACACTGGAACAGGTTTCCCAGGGAGGGGGTTGGGGCCCTACCCCTGGAGATATTCAAGGTGAGGCTTCACATGGTTCTGAGCAACCTGATATAGTGGAGGATGCCCCTGCTGTCTGCAGAGCAGACTGGACTAGATGACCTTCAGAGGTTCCTTCCTACCCAGACTATTCTACAATTTTGGCTATCAAAAAGCTGTGTTAGTGCTAACTTAGCCTCATTTTTGCTTAAGACATACTTGCCTACTCTACTCTGCAAGCCAGCATCTTCCGTAATAAGTACCTAGTCGCTGCAAACATGAGGTTCTGAGAAGTGTCAGGAGTACAGAGGACAGCATTTTATCACTGCCAAACTTAAAGGGTTTTGTTCTCCTTCCTCTGCCCACGCCACTGAGGACAAGGCCTGTTTTTGTAAATGAAAACAAGAGATACCACTAAGAGTCTAGACCTAAGCAGCAGGCTCACTTCTACATTTGTACAACACCAAGCAACAGGAAACCTGAACAAAATTCTACAAGCATCAGGCCACAGGGGAGAGACTCCAAAGCCATTTGTCAACCTACGCTGAGCCACAGGCACTCTGAGGAGAACCAAGTCATCATACACAGAAAACTCGGAGTAAAAATACTCTACCACCCACAAGCTTAAACTAGTGTTAAGGCAATTCAGATGGCCAAAAAATACCTTCCTTTGTCAGTGGCTGCTGAACCTCTTATCAGACTTCCCAGAAACAAGAACAGCAGCTGAGTCTTCACCATCTGCTGAAATCTCATTAAGAGGAAGGAAAGTTAAATCTCAATATTTCTCTCTTTTGATTTATTTATATAAAACAATTATTCCATCTCCCAGGAGGCCTTTATGTAATGAGAATTGCTGGCATAACCAACATGAACTGAAATACAATTCTAATTCAGACCTAACGTGGCTCAAATTTAGTTTAGCTCACTGCAATCATGCTGGTAACTACAGTGCATACATATTCCCTGGACACAGTTGGAAATCACAATCCCAAGAAAGAAAAACAACAGAGGAGGTCAAAGGGTTTAGTTTCAAACCTGTTTTGTAATTAAGCTGCAGACAGCAAGAGAAACTGCGACACAGAGAACACGTTAGAAGCTGAGCAGAGTAATTATGGACTCCCAAGGAGTCACCCAGATCAGCAAAGGCCATGCTAAGCACTGTAAAGCACTGACCATGCATGCCAGCCTCGTCTTTATCAAAGTGATAACCACTGATAGGGCTGGGTAAGAAAGGCAGTCAGCCGGGACTGAAAATATCAAGTGAAAAACAGTACTTGGAAAACTGTTCTCTGCTTCCTCAAAAAGGATAGTTGCTTCTTTCTCCCAGGAACTGGATAAATAAAAACCCCAACCTTTTGGACTTCATCTGAAGGCCATGGACACCAGCAGGTACCTCAAGATGTAGAGTTCGCAGGATGCAGACCTACCATGCTACTTACCAACACAGGTCGCTGGAGGGCCACTCCAAGCTTTGTTGTCCAGGCACGCTACAATACGGTTACCCTTCAGCTGGTACCCTGGTGAGCAGTAGTACTCACATCTTGAGCCAAAGTAGGCACCATCCAAACACTTGAAGCCCCCATTGGCTGGCATGGACAGGGGAGGGCACCGCTTGTCTGGAAGAGAAAGCAAAGATTCTTAGGAACCTCTTATGCCCCTTCAGAGTATGTGAACGTAGGATACAACACAGAAATAATGATGCAGCTGACAAATGATGAGTGGGAGAAAGTCATGTTCCACACAAGGTTTTTCATACAGTTCTTACTAGCTGTGTTTCACATGTAACTTTATTTGCACAGTAGCCTAGTGTGATATTTATAAGAAAAAGATGACAAGTACCTATTTGTCAAACCATAGAATGGCCTAGGTTGGAAGGGACCTTAGAGATCATCTACTCCAACCTCCCTGCCACAGGCAGAGATGTCTCTCAACTCAATTCAGCTGCTCAAGGCCTCATCCATCCTGGCCTTAAACCCAGGGAGGAGGCATCCACAGCCTCCTCAGGGAGCCTATGCCCTTAGGGAGTCCCACTACCCTTGTACTACAGAACTTCTTCCTAAGATCCAGTCTAAACCTACTCTGCCTCGCCTTAAAACCATTCCCTCTAGTCCTGTTGCTAGACACCCTTATAAAAGATCCCTCTCCAATCTTCCTGTAGGATCCCTTCAGGCATTGGAAAGCACCTGGAAGGTCCCCCCAGAGTCTTCTCGAGGCTGAACAACCTCCCCAGCTCCCTCAGCCTATCCTCATAGCACAGACGCCCCAGCCCTTGGATCATCTTTGTGGCCTTCCTCTGGACTCACTCCAACAGCTCTGTGTCCTTCTTATGACGGGAACACCAGAAGTGGATAGAGTATTCAAGGTGAGCCATCTCTTCTCAGAAAACATCTTACTGCAAGACTCCACTTAGGCATCTGACACAAATTGTGTCAACTGGCAAAATCCAAAATGGACAATGTCTTAAAGTAGCTTTACTATAAAATTATTCCCACAAATCAAAATTTCACAGTAGGAAATTGTTTCCTATCTATGTGCTCAGGCCAAGAGTAGCTGTGCCACTCATGACACTTCTCATGCCATGTACCACTGTAAGAAAAGTCTGTACACACATCCAAATGCACTGTCAATCTTTAACATTCAATTAATAATCTCAATAGCAAATGTTCAAGGGCAAGTAAAGTTCACTGTCTGCTGACTCTGAGGTGCAAGCCACAAACAGAGATTTCATAGCTACTTACGTTTGCATAGCACTTTCCCAGACCAGCGTTTGCTTGACTGACAAATTAGCTGCTGAGGGCCATGCAGTTCATAGCCTTTGTGACAGTAAATATCACATCTTGTCCCCAATGCATTCGTGTAAAAATCCCCTTGAGGTGTCCTACAGTGTGCATAGCCATGTCTCACCACAATGGAGGAGCACCACGGTGTCTCTAGCATAAAGAACAAAACAAACCCAATCATTGTAAATGGCAAAATGTCAAAGGCTAGACATGCACATAGAAGTCACTTACTTGCTTCAAAGTCACAGAGAACTGGGAAAAGAAGGCTTATTTAAAGAGACACCAATCCTGAAAGTAGGGAAGTAACAGCACACCAGGGTGCACTCAGTCTTACACACCAGGACGTTAGCCCTTTTTACCACAAACATAGGACTGTAGCCACTGGAGCAGGGCACTGGCTTTGTTCGTGGTGGATTTTTGGTTCACGGAATAAGTGTGCCACCATGTGGACAGTTTGGTGGCAACTGGACCTTTTTTCCCCCTTTTTTTTGCTTTTTAAATGGATACATCTAACTTCATTTTGGTAACAGACATTTGCATTAGGAACACCTCTGGTCTAGCTGTAGTTTCTGTCTTCACATTTGGCTCTCACTGCCCATATAAAATAAAATTAGAAAAGTCTTCTCTAAATGCAGTAAAGACTGAATTCTCTGCTAGTTCAGGCTAGCTCTTACTAACTTGAGCTCTGCTCAAGCTAGTAAATAAATTAATTTATCCTTACAAAGGCACAAGGGACAAAAGTAATTTCTTAGTCATCTGTGGCAGATGTTCACATCTAACTTTTAATTCCTATAGCTATGTGGGGTTTTCAATAGGATTTGGACCAGCCCCACACATAAATAAAGTCAGTAGAACCTGTTATATTTCCCATACATGAGGTATTTGTATTCAGTGTATAGACCCTCTAGGACATATATGCATTTTTAAAGGGGAAATTACATTTTGCACCTATATTTTGCTCTGCTGGTCTTGAATCAACACAAATATGACCTGAAGGCTAAAATCAGAGGCTAACTGGCGAGTTTTTGAGAAAGACAACATTCCTCTAGACTCATCCAGTTCTGAAGCAGCCTCACTGCACTGTGGCATGCTTAGTTTTGTATTTCACCACCAAGTGTGAAAACCCTACACAAAAATACAAGTAAATGGCATCATTCCCAGTGTCACTAAATATACAGTAACTGAGGCAAAGGAGCAGACCACTCTAACATCACACAACAGATTAGAGGCAGAGTGCAGTTAAGTTTTTTTGGCTTAGCCACATAAATCATCTCTTGGTTTTTTTTTCCCGCCTCCAGTCCTGTTTCCCAAAAGTACTGCATGTCAAATTTAACCTCCACTATTATGAAAAAGTGAAGAGTGGCTTTTGTTATTTAGAACTGTTTCCTGTCCCTCATACTACATTTATCAAAATACATTAAAATAAAGCCCAAACCATCAAATGTGACCGAGGTCACTTGTTGAGTGGCTGCACCACAAAGGATCACATTTTTCATGGTTGCTGTGAAGCGAGTTCAAATTGGGAGAGCAGGTAAGGAGTGTGAGCTAACAGGAAGAGAAGTCAGTCAGCTACTGCTGAAGTAATGAGTGAAGGCAGCATCCACCTCTGCAGCTGCCTACACCACTGCCACTAGTGCAGTCTCAAGCATCGTCTCCAACCCCTCTCTGAGGGAAGCCACACATGTGGTTTCCCAGAGGCAGCCTCCATCTCTTTTACCTCCAGGAGAAGTTCTGAGCTAACAGCAGCTTTTCCATAATCTCAGTAGCTTCATCCCCAAAATGTCCAACTTTACTATCCCACTTGTTCTCCTCACGCCCCGAGACCCTAAACTTCAATTAAAAATATCAAGATAAGCTTTTCCCATTTGCTGTAGGTTCTCCTTAGCTAAGGAAAAGGCTTCTGTTTTTCTGCAGAAGATTTACACCTGAGAATACTAGATCACTGAAGGGGTACAACAGAGAAGGATGAAGACTCAGTCTGAGATTTCACCCCAGACAGCTAGGGAATCCTTCAGGAATTCAGTTCAAGATATAGGTTGGTGACTGATCTGTTGGAGAGCAGCATTAGAGAGAGGGACCCGGGGGTCCTGGAGGACAGAAGGATGACCATGAGCCAGCAACGTGCCCCTGTGGCCAAGCAGCCAATGGTATCCTGGTGTGTATTAGAAGGGGTGTGGTGAGTAGGTCAAGAATGGCTCTACTCCCCCTCTACTCTGCCCTGATGAGGCCTCATCTGGAATATTCTGTCCACTTCTGGGTCCTTCAGTTCAAGAAGGACCTCAGGGAACTGCTTGAAAGAGTCCAGGACAAAGCCACAAATATGATTAAGGGAGTGGAACATCTGCCTCATGAGGAAAGGCTGAGGGAGCTGGGGCTCTAGCTCAGAGAAGAGTCTGAGGGATGACCTCATTAGTGTTTATAAAGAGCAAGCATCAGGAGGACAGAGCCAGGCTCAATGATGTCCAATGACAGGACAAGGGGCAATGGGTACAAGATGGAGTACAGGGGGCTGCACATGAACTTAAGGAAAAAAACTTTTTCCCTGTATGGATGACAGAGCCCTGGAACAGGCTGCCCAGAGAGGCTGTGGAGTCTCCTTCTCTGGAGACATTCAAAACCTGCCTGAATGCATTCCTGTGTGACCTACTCTGGCAGGTGATTCTGCTCTGGCAGGAGGTTAGTCTAAATCATCTTTCAAGGTCTCTTCCAATCCTGAACATTCTGTGATTTACATCTCAGGTTTTCCCCATCTATAAGGTGCAAACTCACAGGGGTGATTTCCTTTGTAAAGTGTGTGAGGATAAACTTTGCAACGTGATCAAGAGGCTAAGGAAACAAAGCAAAAAAGACAAAGCAGCTGTTTTGGGAGTTTTCCTGCAAACGTTTGTGGCTGTGCAAACATATTTGTCTTGGGTAAACAGCTACACTTTCTAAGTGTCTAACAGCTAACAAATGCAGTTTAATGCACAAACAGAATTCTGAAAAAGCCCTTCCTGCAGTGTCCTTGCAGCTAAGGCAGTCTACAGAGAGAAACAAAGCAAGGCAGCTAGGGGAGGAGTAATGCATTTTTTACTGGACTAAATGATGCTGACAAAGGAAAACAAAACCAGACATGCTTCTAAATGTTTGAAGATCTTAGGAAGAACATCTGTTTGATCTAAAACATTATGATGCTTACTTGAGAACTGAATGTGATTAGGTGAAAGTGGATGAGGCAGGGTTTATAAGAGGGGCAAATACCTGAATTTAGACCAATTGATACCACTTAAAGTTAGCTGGGGTGTTTTCACTTCTTAAGTGCTTGAAAGCACATCAAACAATAGAACAAAGTCTTAGATCAAAGTTTATTTTTAAGTGAAGGCACAAAATGTTTTTCAAAGGCTAAGCAGCTACATGGAGTATTTATGGATTAAAAGGGTTGAGTGGAAGCTCTGAGAGGTCACACAAGCTGTTCCCTGCCTCAAGACAGTATCAGCTGTGTTTCTGAAGCCTTTGGGAACATGTTTCCTAGGCACCTGTTGTGGAGCTTCACCATCTATACTGTTCATCTAACTGAAATTTGAGGTTTTAGGTATCAGGGGCTAGGTGGGATTTATTTTGTTTAATAAAAGTCATGTGCCATTCCTCAGCGATGCAACAGCCTGCAGTATCTGTCACTTAGTAGTAAAACATTTCAGAGACCCAATCCTGTGTCTGAAAATGCTGGAAAACAGGCAGCAGTCAGAAATTGTTGAAGCTACTGCCTGATCATTGCAGTTATTTGAGAAAACATTAGGAATGAAGATGATCAGAGAGTGGCACTAGCGCTCTCTGGAGATGTTCAAGACCCTGCTGGATGCGTTCCTCTCTGATTTGGCACAGATGATCCTGCTCTGGCAGGGGAGTTGGACTGGATAACTTCTGGAGGCCCCTTCCAACCTCTAACATTCTGTGATAAACACAGGGACTGGCCTATTTGGGAAGCCCTTCCTCATCAACTATGATGAGACAGCCATGTCAAACAGGAGGAAGGAAAATATTTTCCAGGGCATATTTTTTTCCCCACCTCCCCAGTCCTGTTTAAACACCACCATCAGTTGAGCATCTCCACAAGCAGCACGCAAAATGAGCAGCTGTACTGTTGCTTGCTGGTACACCAGACAACAGAGCCAAAGGTTCACCAGGGAGGAAGGGAAAAACCCTTTAAAAATGCTGTGGGCCCAAAGTTTCCATGGTGTTTCTCTGGAAAGCTGAGCAAGATGGAAAACATCCATATGAACACAAAAGAGTCTGGCAGGTTGGTTCCCCCTCCTCCTCCCAGTAAATGGCAATGTTCTGTTTACTGATGCCAAAGAGGATGAATTTGTGTGCTCATACACCTTGTTTAGTGAAGCGTGTGTGCAAAGAAAAAAGTGCTCAGGTGTTAAAATCAGTCAAGAAAATCCACTTAGTTACTTATTGCTGGAAAGTTTCTTTGCTGAGCGATGAGCCTCACTCAGAATGCTGGACTGCACATAAGGAGAAGCTCTGAACACAGCTAATCAACCCATTTTCCCTTGCTTTGTCTTTCTCCACCCTCTTACCCCAAATACCTACTCAAACCTGCTAATGAAGAGCCAGCCTTTTATATTCCAACACTTTATACTCTTAGATTCACATTGTCTGCTCTTCAACATCTGGCAGCAGTGCTTCCACACTCAGCCTAGTTTTTAATACTCACATGAATGAGTCCTTATGTTTTGCCTAGCCTGGGGACATTTTAGCTGACATGAGTATAACCCATTTTGGATCACCATGTAAAAGAAATTTATACAGAATCTCCATTTTAGCTACTTGCCTTCTCTGGCAGGAATTGGCATTGATTTACTTTGTGATCTGTATAAGTCTTTATTTGTCTGCAGAAGGCTAACATGTTAAGAGTGAGTTTACCTAAGTAAAGCTTTTAGAGAAACATGTCTGCATGAGATTGAAAGCAAAATTTTATACCTAAGTGGGAGGGATGTAAGACTTTTATGAAGACAGTGATACAACCATAGCACCTGTGCTTTTCTCTTTGCTGTTCATAAGTCTCTGAATTAGTTTATGACTTACCTTTCATAAGGCCCATCGATTCTTTGAAGAGAATCAATAATGTACAAGACAACAACACGCAGTATTTAAGTAATCACAATTAGTGCAGTACAGTTCTAGCATTTCCAGAGATTAGTTTACTAAAAAGTAAACACAGTTACCATTTAAAGTGATTAATTAAATGCAGCATTTTTTTTCACTGTCTGGGCTCCTGTGGGATTTTGGCATAGGAGAGGGGTATTGAGACAGAAGCAGCCTTTAAGAAAACAGACATGGCAAATGGAAGATTTACTGGTAGCAGCAAAAAACTTCTCAATGTTGATGAACGGCAAAATCTTCTAGAATAGGGAAGAAAACGTTGATTTGCTTTATGAACATGGCAATGCATTCACTCATTCATCCAACTATCTGTGCAATTTGGTTGTGAAGTACACAAGTTGATTTGTTAAGCACACTTTGGCATTTCAGGTAGCAGGTTAGCCTGAAATGTGAAGACCACGAAGTCATGAAAACCCACTTCTCTTGCATGTACTTCCATACATTACCATCATGTATGGCCCAGGATTTGGGTCAGCTTATCATTGATGGTTTAGTTAGGATGTATGAAGAAGAAAGAGAAGCTCTTGCTAGATTTTCATGATTCAACAGCCTAATTATTCAAGAGCAAAAGGCAGTGCAGAAGATACTTATGCAGGTGCATCAGAGTGGTGATCAAGACTTGCTCTAATTTCCACGGCTAAAACCAGTAGGAATAAAAACTCGATCTAAAAATCCATGCAAAAAAACCATGGAGCTGGATCACCAAGATTTTATAATCCATGAAAATGAAAGGAATGAAGCTTTCTTTCAGCAACCAGTTGATCCTGTTTTAGCACATAAGCAAAGTGTTTACCTTTGTATCTATTGTGTGCATACACACCTTCACCTTTGTATCTATTGCGTGCATACACATCTTCATCTTTGTATCTATTGCGTGCATACACATCTTCATCATCTTCAAGGGCTGAGTGTCCCGATCCTACAACACAAAATAAAGAACAAACTGCAGCAAGAGAGGAAATGTCAATTAAGAACAAAAGAAAGCTTTGCAAAAAGACATGCAGGATTAGGATGCAATGATCTAATCAATGCCATCAGCACAGGCTTCTCTGAAGCTCAGCTACATAGCAGACCCAGTTTATAGTGAATTTGGAAGGGGAAAATTGATTGGGCAATCCTTGGGCAACGTTGCCCAGTGCCATGTTGAACATGTCAGTCACAGCTCCACTGCTATGGAAAGCCCATCTACCATGAAGTTGATCAAGAAGAGAAGGTACAAATGAAGGGGCACATGGAAGGTTTCACTATAAAGTGGTTCCATAAGTGTCAGTGGCTGTTAACAGCCATCAGGCCAAACAGCAGAAGTAAAATGTGCATAACAATAACAATCTTTCTTTCGCAACCTGTGTGACCTTCATACCAAAAACAAAACACTGAGTTACATTACCTGTAAAAACAAGATACATTAAAAATCAAAATCACAGTTGGTATCTTCTGAAGCAGTTCCAGATAAACAGTTCTGTACTTCTAAAAACCTGTGCAATATTTAAAAGGTTTAAATGAGGGTAGAAACTGCTTTATAGAACCCAGAAACCCTTTGAAGCACCACCACACAAATAAATAATGAATAAACCACAGAAGTTATCAAGAAAAACCTTTAAAATATCCTAGTCACATCTAAGAACAGCTGCTTCAGAGCATGAAGTCTAATCTAAATTCCAGATAAGTCTTCCCCATGTAGGTCTCACACAAATTTCCCTTCTGAGAAATCTTTCTTAGAGCCTTGCATGCAATGGATAGGTACTAAGGAGGCTCAACACTTTGTTTCACACATGGTATCTCAAAATTACAGCATTTGTTCAGGTCTGAGATCATGGTCCATACAAGATGCTGCGTAAAATTAGGGTACATTAAATAATTCAGGCACCTCAACAAGCCACTAATTTCATGTTCAAAGCACACAAGTTTTCTGTAGAAATCAAAGTCAAGAGATATTAATGTCTAAGGTGATTTATGAGGATAAAAGGGCTACCAAAACAACCTCCGTCTCTCCAAAACTATCAGCATCCGTCAATACATCACACTTCTTATAACAAACTAATCTGTCCAGAAACCAGCAAAACTTTACCTATTACTCTACCAGCCTCAGAGAAACCCAGGAAAGAAACTCATCCCATAGATCTGCAGCTGCTCCACAAGAGTAGCTTTAGGACATGGGGTCTGTCTACAGAAGGGCAGTGCCCTCCACAGCATCAGTCACAGTGCTGCTCACAGGGGTTTGGACTATCTGAAGAGGAGACTCTTTGTATCTCCCCCAACCCATCTTGCCACACTACTGGCACACTGGATGCTAGCACTCAGGACATGAGAGCAGACTGCAGCACTCAGCAACTCTTTCTGGGAACTATAGGGAAGCAGCAGATGCATCCAGTCTGTCAGATCGAATTCTTGAACCAATACTGCAGTCATGCAAACCACCTAGAGTCCTGCACGTGAGAAAAATCAAGAGTTGTGTTCACATGCAGCATAAAAGCAGAAAAACCTTCCAATTCACCTGGGGCCCAAGTCAAAGCTTGCTGTTATCGCTCAGAATCTTCACCAGTTTTCAGAAGGCTTTAAGCTGGGACCCCATAAAGTGAACTTCTGAACAACTTCTCCCCTGAAATCGAGGTCTTTCTATAGCACAAGCTTTCTATCACTTAGGAGCCATTTCTCTCCAGGTTTTTTTGTGGTTTTGTTTGTTTGTTTGTTTGTTTGTTTTTTCATCCTGGGCTGCATCAAGAGAAACGTGGCCAGCAGGTTGAGGGAGGTGATTCTCTCTTTCTACTCTACTCTGGTAAGATCCCACCTAGATGACTGCATCCAGTTCTGGATGCCCTATTACAGGAAGGATCTGGGCATGCTGGAGTGTGTCCAGAGAAGGGCCATGACGATGATCAGAGGGTTGGAGCTCCTCTCCTGTGGAGAGACTGAGAGACTTGGGGTTGTTCGGTCTGGAGAGGAGAAGGCTCTGAGGAGACCTTATTGCAGCCTTCCACTGTCTGAAGGGGGGGGCTACAGAAGAGCTGGTGAGAGACTTTTTAGGGTGTCAGGTAGTGACAGGACTGGGGGGGAAGGATCAAAACTAGAAGTGGGTAGATTCGGATTGGATGTTAGGAAGAAGTTCTTCTGAGTGAGGGTGGTGAGACACTGGAACAGGTTGCTCAGGGAGGGGGTGGAAGCCTTATCCCTGGAAGTTTTTAAGGCCTGTCTGGATGTGGCTCTGAGCAACCTGATCTGGCGTGAAGCGTCCCTGCCCATGGTGAGTGGGGGGGGTTGGAGCTAGATGATCCTTGAGATCCTTTCCAGCCATGACAATTCTGTGATTCTGTCATTGCTGTATTTGAATTTTTGATGCCCAAACACTGAGATGTGAGAAAACTTTGTTGCACTTCAAGTCTGACTGTATAACATAAAGAGAAAGCTGTGGTCCCTGAAGGCTTTGTGAAGACCTTGATATGTAAATGAACAGCTCTCTAAGCATCAATTATTCTGTCAGAATTTGGAATGCTCTTACCCAATTACGCAGTTTGAGAGTTATAAAAACTGTTCTCAGTGTTATCACCCTTAACTGTCCAAAATTGTAGTGTGTAGTGTCTTCAGCATATCAAACAATCAGTAAGTGCTTAGAGCTATGTGAGCTCTTGTTTCTTGTCCAAGATAACTACATAATGAAATGCTTTTGAAAGTCTAAACAACAATTGGCCTTAAACGTGTATTTATTACTGTTAACTTGAAATGAGTCTCTGCCCATGGATTTTGATGTCTCTCATTTCCACCTCCTTTTCTAGCTTGAAATGAGAGTCAAGTTGGGCTTCTTTCCTAACAAGTGATGTTTCATTGCTATCAGGCACCACAACAGGTCTGCCTTGGGTAACCACAGGAGAGGTTATCCTTGTGCTACCCTAAGAGGTCTCGATCTCACTTTTCCAAGGCTTTTTCCCACAGAGAGCCCACAGGCTGACACTGGAGCCTCAGTAGGGCTGCCAGACCTTGTGGAAGCTGGAGGCACCAAGGGCAGTTTGGGCATCGTTAACTGGCCCTGGGCCACACCATGGAGAACCAACCTAATTCCAAAGAGCTTGGCTGGCTCTGGGAGGAAACATCTACACCACCATGCCACCACCCCAGGCACTGTGGCACCACCTCAAACAGAGGTGTTGGATTTTATCCCGTCTCCACACCCTTCTTCACACATGCCTGGCCCTGGTACTCTCCCATCTCTCCATACTCCCCCACCCATGCTCTTCAGACAGTGCTTATCCTTATGCCAGACCAGACACAACCACATTATGCAGCAGCCCACCAGTGAAGCTGTCCCACCGTGGCAGATGGCTTCTGTTCCAGCAGCCAGAAGGCTCATTCCCCAGTGGTGCCACCACGTGAGTGAACTTGAGCAAAAATGTCATTTCATCTTTGTTTTCTCAGCCACAAAAAGTATTTCTACTTTGTATGCATTCAAAATTAGCTACCAGGCCATATAAGTACAAAGCACTGTTCTGCATCTGAAGTGCTAAAATTATCACACTACAAAAACTGGGTATTGGAAGAAGAACGACGACCACGATGAGTTGCTTTACAAATGTCCAACATCACAGTTCAGGGTACATCAGATCCCTGCACTGGATTTTGTTCTGGCAGCAGTTGACAAGCAAAATGCACAAACTAACACTTGCATTTGAAGATTAATCTATTACAAGATGATTCTACCTATGTTAGGAAAAGAAGATTTCTTCATTCACCTGGGCAAGCTGGAGAAGTGGTCCCATGTGAACCTCGGGAGGTTCAACAAGAGCAAGTACAGGGTCCCACACCTGGGCCAGAACAATCCTCACTATCACTATAGATTTGGAATAAGGTGAGAGAAAGCAGCCCTGTGGAAAAGGACTTGGGAGTGCTGATGGACGAGAAGTTGGACATGAGCAGACAGTGTGAGCTTGCAGCCCAGAAGGCCAATCACATCCTGGGCTGCATCAAAAGAAGTGTGGTCAGCAGATCCAGAGAGGTGATTCTGCCACTTTGCTCTGGTGAGACCTCACTTAAGAGTACTATGTCCAGCTGTCAGGCCCTCAACACAGGAAGGACATGGAGCTGATGGAGCAGGTCCAGAGGAGGGCCATAAAAATGATCAGGGGGTTGGAGCATCTCTGCTACAAGGGCAGGTTAAGGGAGCTGGAGTTGTTCAGCCTGGAAAAGAGAAGGCTCCAGGGAGACCCAATAACCAGTTTCCAGTACGTGAAGAGCACATACAAGAAGGCTGGAGAAGAACTGCTTACAAAGTCCTGCAGTGATAGGACAAGGGGCAGGGGCTTCAAACTGATTTAGATTGGATGTTGGGAACAAGTTCTTTACCGTGAAGGTAGTGGAAGACTGGAACAGGTTGCCCAGGGAGGTTGCTGAGGCCCCACACCCCTGGATATATGTAAGGTGAGGCTTGCCAGGGCTCTGGCCAACCTGATCTAGTGGAGGATGCCTCTGCCTACAGCAGAGGGCATTGGACTAGATATCTTGGGATGTCCCTTCCAACCCACACCATTCTGCAGCCCTATGATTCACAGAATAATCACTGCATTTTTAAAACCAGAGGGCACACAGGAATGCTTTCTATTTAGATACATTAGGACTGTCTCAACAAAACTGCTTGCCACCAGCAGAAAACACATACCACTCTCTGTTACTATGAACCCAATAGTGCTGAATGAATAATTCCAGGGATAAGACTGTCAGACAGGGCTAGAGGAGTTATGACTGTAAGTTGCTAAGCCTTCTGATGAAGTAAAAATCCTCACACAAGAAGAATTTGTAATTAAAATACTATATTTCGTGTTCAAACTGGCAAGCTAATGGGACATTCAGACACAGAGTTACCCATCTGCACAAAACATAAACCAGACCACTTCAGGATAAGTTTTGCCTGTGTTTCATGATTGCCAAATCCACTCCAAGCATCCTGTTGCCAGCCTTCAAGCCAATTCTCTTTCAGCAAAGCACTTAAGTATCTCCTGAAGTGGTCTCAACAGCCTCAAGGAGACCACTTGTTTAACCCTAAATCCACTCAGAATTGATTACAGATGTTTACATTCAAATCAAACATCTGATGAAGTACTCTGCTGCTTTAGTACCACGCTCTACAGCCAGTGGAGGCTGCTATTCTCAGTTTCTCATGAGGGCTCCATTTCCACACTTAAAGTCAGTGCTGGCTCTGTTGGCCTGCAGCTTTGATCAGCTGAAAAATAAAAGGAGGGAAGTGAGGTATATAGCTGCATTCCTGAATGAGCACAGGTTACAATAACACATTCACATTTGCACACAAGATAGTTACAGCTAAACAGGTGACGAGCAAGATGCTTCCTATATTTCTATGATCAGATCCTCCTCCTCTTTGCCTGCTTGTTAATGTCTGCAAAAGCCCTGAACACCTCCAGGGAGGGAGCATCGGAATCCGTTAGAAACTTTTTACATCCATCAGAAACTTTTTACATTTTACTGCCCTGAGACAGGGAAAGTTCACATCCTTAAGTACAAGAGACTACAGCACTTAGCCTGCAATAAGGGCTTTCCATAACTACCTGAAAGGAGGTTAGAGAGAGATGAAAACTGGTCTCTTCTCCCAAGTAACAAGTGATGAGACAGAAGGAAACAGCCGCAAGTTGAGCCAGAGGAGATTTAGTTTGGACATGTGGAAAGATTTCTTCAAAAGGGTTATAAAGCATTGGAACAGGCTGCCCAGGGAAGAGGAGGCATCACCATCTCTGGAGGTATTTAAAAGACATGTAGATGTGGCACTTAAGGATATGGTTTAGTGGTGAACTTGGTAGTGTTGGGTTCATGGCTGGATTCAATGCCCTTAAAGGTCTTTTCCAGCCTAAATGACTCCATGATTTCATGAATTTATTTACTCACATATACATTTCAGAAAAGGATCACTGCATTTCCAATTTTTTTGAACATTGCTGGAAAATGGAGAAAAAAACAACCAAACAAAAAAACCCCACTAAACCAATACATCTAAAAATACAGTGGTAATTTCAGTTCCATGACAAATTTCTTGGGGGGGGGAAAAAAAAAAAAAAAAGCAAAGTGGAATAAAAAAAGGCAACCCAAAAAGCAGTTGTAATGACACTGTGTATTTCGCATAGCAAAACAACTTGCTTAGATGGTATCTTCTCTGGGCTGCAGACAATGGTTACTCTTGATACTGGGAGAAAAGGATAAGATCATTCCATATGTGATCTATCCTTCAAAACAGAGGAGAGCTCTTGGGAATTCATTCACTCATCAGTTTAAGCACACAAGAAGAGATGACCAATTTCCAACAAAAAGTCTGTAACATCTGAATTTAGTTCCTCCATGTTTTGCTTGAGAATTTTACATTCTGCAGTACCTGGAACCATATAAAATACATGAATTAAGGAACAACTTCATGTGAAGCAGACTGTAGGGTTTCTTGCAGTAGGGTGGGGCTAGGCCACATTAAAACCTGAGAAGTCTCAAAGATGTGCAAGAAGAGGCAAAAAAAGCACCACAAATGGTCATGACTTTCATATTAGAGGGCTTTATTTCAGGTGTAAAAAAAATACTTACATTCGTTTCAGAGTGGTAGTAAAAGATTGGAAGAGCAGGTTTTTTACCTCATTCTTTGCTGGTCAAACATTATGTCCCAGCTCTGCAAAGCTCATCCTGAAATACCACTGACTCTGGTGGGATTTCACTACTCAAAAACTATACATTTAGGTGTTTAGCTGCACCTGGTCTGTCAGGCTTAAAAAAACAAACAAAAAACCCACAAAAAAACTCCCCAAAAAAACCCCAAAAAGCCTCCAAAAACCCACATTTTTTAAAATAACATTTTAAAAAATTTTTAATTGTTGCAGAAATTGAAGCAGAACAATTAGCAAATTGTTATTATCAATTAACAAATGGTCAGAGATACTGATTTCCTTTGAACCTTCCTACAGCTGGGGTGATATAGAAATGTAACTGTCATTAAGGAACATATTTAAATGTAGATAATCTAATGGCAACTGCTCCTATTAAAGTCTTCAACATGCACAAAAACTCATAAGATATCTGTCCTCCTCTTTCTTTACAGGATGTTCCCATTAGCCAGACCATAGTCTTACAGGTTAGAGCGTATCCCTCCCTCAATAACATATTGCAAATCTGCCTCAGAGAAAATTCACTACGACTCAGGATTTCTGATCTGGAAAGTCAGAAAATTAAATTGCCTTTCTACAGTTAAACTAAATGTAACAGTGTGGACAAAATGAACTATTACAGAATACAGAAAACTTAGAGGAGGTGAGGATGGAGTAAAGCAGCACAGTGAAGCAGCAGCCAAAACAGCGTCGAGGGGGAGATAGCAGCGAGCGCAGCAAACAGCAAGAGGCAGATAGAAGCAGTGCTTCCAGATGTAAAGTTTTTGATGCTCCAATGACATTACATTAACTTATCCATTGTTGCCATTCTGTGGCCTGTACCTGGCGTGTTCACCTCTTCACTTGAAACTCCAGTACTTTTCCATTTTACCTAAGTTTCTCTGTTCCTGTATTTTGCATATGAGCTAGAAATCTAGCTCAAACAGCATGCTTAAGACTTCTGCTTGACTCAACCAGTAGTCCAAATCATGTTTGAAACACAGGAGAACGAAAAAATGAAACACGGAAACCTGACAAACATTTATTCAGCAAGAGCTGTGGTGAAATGAGAAGCACAGGATATCAAGACAGTCAGGGCAAGCTCCTGAATCCAAACACAGGTCACGCAGATCAAGTTAATAATCCCATGTGCAGTTAAGTAGCCCAGGTGATTAACTTCTAGAGGTGTTTTGAAATTTCCCTGCTTGTATTTATGGAAACAAACATGTGAATAACACAGATTTGAGCTTCCACACATATATACACAAACAATACCAAGGTCTGCACCGCTGTTTATGCTTCTACTCCTTACAGGTGCAAGGCCTCTTATGCATGGAAGTAATCCCATATCAAGAAGATTCCCTCAGAGCTATGCACAATTTAATTCACTACATCTCAGTATTAAGATGCAGACAATATGTTTTAAAGCACAGGTTTTAACTTGCTTCTAGAGAGACACCTCATACAAGATTCAAAATAACAGTTCTTTCAAAGTCATTCTAACAGACAACAGAAAGCTGCATAATCAGCAAGTTCAAAAGAGGTCAGAGATGTCTTAATTTTGCATGCCAGGACTACCTTCTGCTTTATGAAATGAAACTACCCAATTAGCTGACGAGCCACTCACTGAGGGCACAAGTTTCTGTGCAGCTAAGTTCATATTGGGAGAGGGAAGCATGGTGAAAAGGGACAAAGAGCTCTTTGGGGAGTTTTTGAAGTTGGGAAAGCAGCACAACTGTGCTAAGGGCTGGCAGCTTCTGGGTAGGCTGCTCAGGTGGCATGGACAGAGCCAGCACCCTTGGTGGCACAGCTAAATGAGGAGTAAACAACCACTCCCCATACGAAGCCTCAGAAAGGCAGCAACCGGCCACCAAGCACAGGGCTGAGCTCAGTGGTATCTGGGGAACTCCAGGCCGGTTAGCCTGACCTCAGTACCAGGGAAGGTTATGGAGCAGCTCATCTTCGGTGTGTTCACACAGCAAGTGCAGGGCAAGGGTGAGATCAGGTTCAGCCAGCATGGGTTCATGAAAGGTAGGTCCTGTTTGACCAACCTCATCTTCTAT
This sequence comes from Semnornis frantzii, assembly GCA_013399775.1. Lineage (NCBI taxonomy): Eukaryota > Metazoa > Chordata > Aves > Piciformes > Ramphastidae > Semnornis > Semnornis frantzii. The sequence continues at coordinate 25,160 of VWYK01125294.1, read as the reverse complement.
GACCAGATGACCTACCCAAAGGCTGTGGATGTTGTCTCTCACAGCATTCTCCGTAAGAAACCTGTGGCCTGTGGCATAGCCAGGTGAACTCTGTGCTGGATTGAAAACTGGCTGGACAGCCAGGCCCAGAGAGTTGTGATAAACAGAGTTAAATCCAGCTGGCACAAGCACTATCCCCCAGGGCTCAGTATTGGGGCCAGCTCTGTTCAGCATCTATCCATTATTTGGATGAGGGGATCAAGGGCACCATCAGCAGATGACACTAAATTGAGTGGGAGCATTGATCTGCTCAAGGGTAGGAAAGCACTCCAGAGAGATTTGCTCAGGTTAAATCAATGGGCTGAGGCCAATGGAGTGAGGTTTAACAAGGCGAAGTGCCAGGTCCCACACTCTGGTCACAACAACGCCAAGCAACGCTGCAGGCTGGGGGAAGGGTATCTGGAAAGCAGACTGGTGGTAAAGGGTCTGGGGCTGCTGGTGGATGGCCAGCTGAACATGGGCCAGCAGCAGTCTCAGGTGCCCAAGAAGGCAAATTGCATCACGGCATGTATGAAGAACGGCGTGTCCAGGAGAAGGGAAGTGATTGTGTCCCTGCCCTTGGGCCTGGTAAGGCCACAGCTTGTGTACTGTGGTCAGTTCTAGGCACCACGATATAGGAAAGACATTGAGGTCCTGCAGCGTGTCCAGAGAAGTAAGGCTGGTGAGGGTTTTGGAGGACATGTCGTATGAGGAGTGGCCGAGGGAGCAGAGCTCATTTAGTCTGGAGAAGAGAAGGCTAAGGGAAGATCTTACTGCTCTCTACAACTACCTGAAAGAGCTCTTTCTCCCAAGTTATTAAACATAGGACATAAAGAAATGGACTTGTGCTGGGGAAGGTTTAAACTGAATACCAGGAAGAAGTTCTTTACTGAGAGAGTGGTCAGGCATTGGAACAGGCTTCCCAAGGACCTGGAGGAGTCGCCATTCCTGGAGGTGTTGAAGAAGCCTGTAGCTGTGGTGCTTCAGGATATAGTTCAATTATCATGGTAGTTGGGCTATGGTTGGCCTCAATGATCTTAAAGGTCTTTTCCAACCATAATGATTTTACAAAGGTGTTTCTAAACAGACTAATTAACCACGTTGAAGGAGCCATGACATTACACAGATGTCCCACAATGAAACTCATTTCATGTGCAACAAAGAAAGCACTACTGGCACAAGGTGTCCAGTTTATTTCAGTGAAGTCACACATCCAGCAATAGGCAGCCATGCCTCTGCAGATTATTCTCACAAAAATTAGTGGCAAGATGGACTGCATGGACCCAGAAGCCAGTCCAGAAAAACCTCTGTAAAGTACATTTCAGTTCTGCTTACTTTTATGTTCACAAATAGATACAGCAAACTCAAACCAAAACACTTTCCACCACCAATTTTGTTTTATTTTTCACTCTCCGGATTGGCAATAAAAGAGGAATATGTCCAAATGGCTCTGACTCAACCCAGGCAGAAGTCCTGTAACACAGCAGCAGTCAAAGGAAAACCTGGCAGACAACAAAAAGCTAACAAATGCTTTTGCCAACACAAGTGTATAGTCCAGGAACCTTAAGTGAAGTCATAGACTGCCCTCAGTATCTTGCTCCACTGCAAATACATTTGATTTTACTATAAAACGTGTTTTTAGTGTTAAGATGTGCAGTATATTCAACTACTGCTTGTGATAAACACAGATAAAATAACCAAAGGCCTTGGGTTGTTTGGGTTTTTTTGTGCATTTGTTTGGGTGGTTTGGGGCTTTTTCATACAATTCACTTGGGAGATGTAATATAAATAAATAAATAAATACCTTAATGAAAATCGTGTCCTTATCACAGAATCTTAGAGCTTGGAAGGGACCTCCAGAGATCATCGAGTCCAACCTCTCTCCCGAGGCAGGATTCCTTAGGGTAGTTCGCACAGGAACACACCCAGATGGGATTGGAAAGTCTCCAGAGAAGGAGACTCCACAACCTCTCTGGGTAGCCTGTTCCAGTGCTCTGTCACCCTCACTGTAAAGAAGTTTCTCCCCATGTTGAGGTGAAACCTTCTATGTTCCAGTTGGTAGACATTGCTCCTTGTCTTACTGCTGCTGACCACCAAAAAGATATTGTCTCCATCCACTTGACATACATCCTTCAGATATTTGTATACATTGATCAGATCTCCTCTCAGTCTTCTCTTCTCCAGACTAAACAGCTCCAAGGCTCTCAGTTTCTCTTTGTAGGGGAGATGCTCACATCCTCCAATCATCTCTGTGTCTCTTCACTGGACTCTTTCCATGGAAACAAATAAAATGTGTTGAGAATCTTTGTTCTGGAAATTCTGCTTTGCTCTGAATTATTTGTTGCATATTGCATAACAATATATTTGCTTTTCTGAGAACATACATTGTCTGAGAGGTTAAGGACATCGGGAAAGCAAATCACAGAATCACAGAATGTCAGGGCTGGAAGGGACCTCAAAAGACCATCCAGCCCAACCCTCTGCCAGAGCAGGATCACCTATA